>JAFVLL020005547.1:31791-89872 GCA_021397915.2 Tor tambroides | reverse complement strand
GATTTGGGGTGCTGTGGCGTATGCTGGTGTTGGTCCATTGTGTTTTATCAAGTCCAAAGTCAATGCAGCCATCTACCAGGGGATTTTGGAGCACTTTATGCTTCCATCTGCTGACAAGCTTTATGGAGATGCTGATTACCTTTTTCAGCAGGACTTTAGCACCTGCCCACAGTGCCAAAACCACTTCCAATTCGTTTGCTGACCATGAATTACTGTGCTTGATTGGCCAGCCAAAGTACCTGACCTGAACCCCATATGGAATCTATGGGATATTTTCAAGAGAAAGATGAGAAACAGTCAATCCAACAATCCAGACGAGCTGAAGGCTCAATAGTGCCTTAGGCTGATCGCTTCCATGCCACACCTCACTGATGCTGGAATTTGTGCTAAAGGACCCCCGAGAAAGAACAGAGTAAACAAAAACATTTTATTCTAGCTTCATGCATTCTTTTTTATAAACACTTGAATGTGGGTAAGTTTCATAAATAAAAAATAAATAAATAAATAACAACATTTTGAAAAAAAAGCTGAAAAAAGACTATGAATTGGATTCAGAATGATAATCAAAACGTAGATGAGTCGATCAACACCCCAAAGCTTGACAATCATTATTACCTCTTCATGGGTCAACATTTTATTCCGTAACGTTACAAAGTTCTGATGCTGTTTTATGTCTGATGATCATGTTATATTACATGTGGAATCACCTGTTGTTTCAGTTTCTTCACTTGTGTTTTTTTTGGAAATTCTGTACAGAAAATGTATAATAGCACCCCCTGCCGATGAAACAATGAAAACACAAGTACAGCTCAAATAAAAGAGTGTTCCTGCCACATCCAAAACTATTAAAATATGGCCTGAAGGTGCCTCTCATTAGCAATAGGACTATTTTGAGTCAACAAACTGGGATATTTTAGATCCTCAGGATCTGGAACCACACCATGCTGCTTTTGTCTGGCCAGAGGAGAACTGGCCCCCGGACTGAGCCTGATTTCACCCCAAAGTTTTTTCTCCATTTCTGTCACTGATGGAGCTTTGGTTCCCTGCCACTGTCACCTTTGGGTTGCTAAGTTGGGGACGCTTGACTGATTGCACAGACACTAATGGAAGAGAGCTGAACTAGATGATGACACCACTGAATCATCAATGAATTGACTTTAGTTGGAAAAATGCCTCTTTGTTCTTGACCTCTTGCCTTATTGTACAAACTGTTTTCCTGTTTGACACTTTGAAGCTGCTTTGACACAATCTGTATTGTATAAAGCGCTAAATAAAGATGACTTGACTTGACTTGACTTGGAGCAGTATACAACAGCTGTGCTAGGCTGCATTAGGTACTGCATGGACAAATGCATCCGGGTCTATCCCAACAAAAAGCCTCCCTTTAGAACAGCAACTATTTACAGGTATGGCAGGGGATCCAGCTCATCACCAACTACAAACCCAGCAACCTCTTGACTGAGGATAGTGACCCATCACTGGAGAAGGGGCTGAACCATGTCTTTGCCTGCTTCGAGGTGGTGTCACTAGAGGAAGCCACACTACATCCACTGGCCCACAGCAGCCACATAGTGACAGTGCAGGAGCATGAGGTGAGGAGCACTGAGGGCAGCGAACCCGAGGAAACCTGCAGGAACCAATAGCATCCCTGGAAGGGTGCTGAGAAAATGCACAGATCTTTAACCAGTCCCTGTCCCAGGCCGTTGTACCACCCTGCCTGAAGTCTTCTATAGTAGTCCCACTTCTGAAGAAGACCATCATCACTAGCCTTAACGATTACTGTCCGGTAGCACTGACACCTGTCATTATGAAGTGCTTCGAGAGACTGGTTCTGACTCATTTCAAATCTCACCTAGGTTTGATTCGTATCAGTTTGCTTATAGAGCCAAGTCAATAGGTCCACAGAGAACACCATAGTAATGCCAGAGAGAATGCCATTTGCCTCAGTACTGGCTTTCCTCAGGGCTGTGTGCAGAGCCCCCTACTCTATACTCTCTATACACATGACTGTACTCCTGTCAACACCAGAAACAGCATAATTAATTTGCTAAAGACACCACTGTGGTGGGGCTCATCTCTGGGGGGTACGAGTCCACTTACCGGGATGAGATGGAGCAGCTAAACTAGAAACTAAACTAGAAACAGGTGAGCATAATCAGTAACCAGGGAAACTGGTATAAACATATGAAAATTAATTACCATGAAACATGAACACAGAAACTATGAAGCAGAATACAAAAAGAGTGTGGGGCAAAGTAGGGGAAATTCTAAGCTACGTTTACATGGACACTTTTTGCTTCCATCGGAATGAATTCATACTGATTGACGAATCCGAACATAGTGTTTACATGAAGGCTAAAGTGATCGGGTTGATGTGAGCGTAAATATGTCACAAGCTTCTGATCAGATTAAATCTTTTGACATGCACACACTGCATGAATATACAGAGTTTCCCGGTGTTTTCGCATATTGTTTTAAAAAGCAGACTTGATATTTATCTACTTTGGGTCCTAATTAGGCGACGACCAGCACATTAACTATTGTGCTGTGCTGTGCTGCTTACTTTAGAAAGGCGTAAAAGTGCCCCTTCCCATGCCCAAAACCAGTTGTCTGTGGATGAGAGCCTTAAACAAGGACTGGTGGGATGTTGTCCTGCTCCACTTCACAGACGCTGAGTGAAAGCAGAATTTTAGAAAGGCCGAAACTCATTTATGACACTTTATTCACCAGGAAGTACACCTCGTTCCGCGCGTCATACATCATTATGGTATTTTTACGTCACTGCACATGCGCAGTACTTTCCAGTTTCGGTTTTCAATCCGATCAAGTGTTTACATGTCCTCTCGCTTGGATTACAAAAGGAATAAACCACCCCTTACAATCCGATCAAAATTTTAATCAGATCTGGCCAATTCAATCCGATTGATGTGTTTACATGTGACTTTTATTCCGATTGTGCTTCTAGTCCTATTACGATCGGATTATTAGGGTCCATGTAAACACAACTGCTGATATTCTGATTTCTCTGTGGTTCAGGCGCCTTCTTTTATATCATGAAGTTTATTGGATTTTATCATCCGCCAGGGGAAAACGTTAGTCTGATAACTGAAAAGTATCAACCCTCAACAAGCCATACAATTTAAACATAGCTAATAAATTCACATCGAGAACATTTGCATTTTCAATTCACTTAGCCTTAACACTCTCATTAATATTTGATCAGCGCCCCCTCCTTTGTTTCCACTTCAACCTCTGATGAGGTATACAGAAACACCTGTCTGAAACACATTCATGTTACACAAAGGGAAAACATTCATGGGTAATGAAAGAAGTGTAAATTTGGACACAATCTGGTTTTCTGCCCCACAGTATAAGTAGTAATTAAGATGAAGTATTACTGCAGTTTAAAAGTATGTCTTGCTTCTTTGTAACTTTTCTTCTATGAGGGTCTATCTGAGACTGACATCTAGTGGACTTTTTGTTATGTGACTTTACAGACTTGCAGGCAAACCAGTTTTTCACGTCACTGAAACACAGGACCAGGAAACAGGAAATTAACTTAAGGAAGGAATCTTAAGTGTAGTTGAGCTGTTGTGTGTTTGTCTGTCTCACTCTGTATATAGCCTATTCAGTAACATGGCAGAAGCCAGAATTTCAGTGGATCAAAATGAGTTTATCTGTCCAGTGTGTTTGGAACTCCTGAAAGATCCAGTTGCCATTCCCTGTGGACACAGTTACTGTAAGAGCTGTATTACAGGCTGCTGGGATCAGGAGGACCAGATGAGAGTCTACAGCTGTCCTCAGTGCAGACAGACCTTCAGTTCAAGACCTGCTTTAGGTAAAAACACCATCCTGGCTGAAGTGGTGGAGAAACTGAAGAAGACTAAACTTCCTGCTGACTGTTATGCTGGAGCTGGAGATGTGCAGTGTGACGTCTGTACTGGAAGAAAATACAAAGCCGTCAAGTCCTGTCTGGTGTGTCTGAACTCTTATTGTCAGACTCATCTTGAACAACATGAGAGTTTCTTTAAAGAAAAGAAACACAATTTGACTGAAGCCACTGGACGACTGCAGGAGATGATCTGCCGTGAACATGACAAACAGCTGGAAATGTACTGTATCACTGACCAACAATGCATTTGTCTACTGTGTACAAAATATGAGCATAAAAACCACAACACTGAATCAGCTGCAGCACAGAGGACAGAGAAACAGGTATGCACTTAAAGGGATAGAGTTCACCCAAAAAAGAAAAAAATAAATCTGTCATCATTGACTCACCCTAATGTTGTTCCAATCTTGTATGATTTTTTTTTAATGTCACATCAGTTTTTATATATAGTTTTTATATATAGAAAGTCAAAAATTTCAAGCTCAAAAAAGGACATATAACTCCATTGTTTAATCCAAGTCTTCTGAAGCAGTGGAAAATTTAAGTCACTCTCAAATCAAATCATTGATCAGCTCGTGTCTAAATCAAATACGGTAGGGGTGTCCAACTTTGCTCCTGGAGGCTCAACATCCTGCAGTTTTGTATGGCAGTACAATACAGGACATGGTTGATGCTGAGAGAGCTATATCATAAGCTGTAAAAGAGATATCAGTGTGGTCTTGTGTGTAACATGAGGGTGAGTAATTTTGGGGTGAACTATCCCTTTATATCTAGGTAATGATGAAATAATACTGACACATTTTATGTGAATTCCTAATCTCATTTCAGCAAAATAAATCATTTCAGCTCACCATTAATATTGGATTAATATCAGTTGTTTCTATTATGATTTCATGATAGTAGTTTTAACATTTACTGTAATTTATTTCTTTTTCAGAAACAGTTAAAGGACATGCAGAGAACCTTCCAGCAGAGAATCCAGCAGAGAACGAAAGATCTTAAGCAGCTGAGAGAGGATGTGGAGTCTCATAAGGTGAGTGCAGAGAAGAAAAGACGTTTAAGAGGTCTCAGTTAGGACACTCATCTAGTGATGGAGCTCTTTCAGTTCCACTGAAGCCCACTGTGTGATTATGATGTGTTTACTAACAGCGCTCTGCAAAGACAGCAGTGGATGACAGTGAGAGGATCTTCACTGAGCTCATACGCTCTATTGAGAAAATCTGCTCTGAGGTCACACAGCAGATCAGAGATCAGGAAAAAGCTGCAGTGAGTCGAGCTGAAGGACGATTGGAGCAACTGAAGCAGGAGATTGCTGATCTTAAGAGGAGAGACACTGAGCTGGAACAGCTTTCACAGACACAGAATCACATTCATTTTCTGCAGGTAACCAAGATCTAGAAGAACTTCCTGCTATAATAGAAGACCCAAACAGAAACATTTCACGAGAGCAAAATGAGCAGCTGACTGGCATAAAACTATTTGTCTGTAACTCGCTGATGAATTTGAGCCCTGCCAGGAAGTGAGGTTGTATATTAGCAATGCTTTGGTGTTCTAAAACCAGACAAAACCTGACATTGAAACTGTGCTCTAAAGGTTCTTGAGAGGTTTCAGGACAGTGCCACTAACAATGAAAAGTTATAAATAATGATCACTATACTTGTAGATTTTAAACTGCTTTTCCATTGTAAATCTACTTACTTATGCAATGTGCACACTGATGTGCTTTGCTTGTTACATGGACATTTATGTTCTAAGCAGATGTTTTATCATCCAAACTCTTTCCTTCACATATAATGTGTAGCAAATGCTAAAATGTGTGGCTCTAATGTCACATAATGAAGATTAGAAGAAAGTGCTGGACTGAGGTGAATTACTAAAGATAAGTCAACAGGAGCCACACAAATGTGATAGTAATGCAGGTTATTGGTTAAAGTGTGGAGCTGATGGATTGTGATATCTGTTTACTAGAGTTTCCAGTCTCTCTCAGCACCTCTTGAATCTACAGACGTACCCATGATTCCCTTCAGTTCTCTCTTTTCCTTTGATGGCATGAGAAAATCCATATGTCATCTGAGGGACAAACTGGAGGATGTCCTCAGGGAGGAACTCAAAAAGATCTCTGAAAGAGGTAAAGATTTGGAGATTCATCTGAAAATATATTAGAAATGTCTTAAGAACAGATTAAAGGGTTAGTTCACCCCAAATTGAAAATTCTATCATTAATTACTCACCCTCATGTCGTTTTTGATGGAATCTGAGAGCTCTCTGACCCTCCATAGACAGCAACTCAGCTGTAATGTTCCCAGGTACAGAAACGTAGTAAGGACATCGGTAAAACAGTCCATGTGACATCGGTGGCTCAACTTCAATTTTGCGAAGCTACAAGAATGCTTTTTGTGTGCAAAGAAAACAAAAATAACGACTTTATTTAACAACTCTTCTCCCCCAAGTTACTGTCTTCCACCATTTTGGAGAGTATCACAAAGCATACGCATGTTTTACACTAAGCGTAAACAATGTTTATTACGCCGATTACGTTCATGTGCGCACTTTCCCCCCCAAACATAAACAACGCTGATTATGTTGATTACGTTCTTGGGTACTCTTCAAAATGGCAGAAGATGTAATTTGGGGGAGAATTGTTAAACAAATTATGTTATTTTGGTTTTCTTTGCGCACAAAAAGTATTCTCGTAGCTTTGCAAAATTGAAGTTGAGGCACTGATGTCACATGGATTATTTTACCGATGTCCTTGCTACGTTTCTGAGCCTTGATCGTGGTAATATCCTTGCTGTCTATGGGAGGGTCAGAGAGCTCTTAGATTCCATCAAAAATATCTTAATTTGTGTTCCGAAGATGAACGAAGGTCTTACAGGGTGAGTAATTAATGACCGAATTTTCATTTTGGGGTGAACTAACCCTTTAATAGATTTCTCTTGACACGACAGTGACACTGTTCATGTCTGTTGATTTCCATAGTCACATCCACCAACATGATTCCCTGGACCAGGAGCGACTTCCTTCAGTGTAAGTCGCTAAGAAAACATGCAGAAATCCTCACTGAGTATATTCATGTACTTCCTTTAGAATGTGAATGAAAACATGATAGAAGAGTTCAGCCGATAATTTAAAAGATGAACTGGTTAAATATTAAACAAAGGCCATTAAGAGTTCAAATATATTAAAAGATAAAACAGATTCATAATTGCTGATTCTTATGTGTTTTCTCTCCATTAGATTCCCATCAGCTCACTCTGGATACAAACACAGTAAATGAATTCCTCTGTCTGTCTGAGAATAATAGAGTAATTACAGTTACTGACACAGAGCAGCCGTATCCTGATCATCCAGACAGATTTGATGTGTGTCAGGTGTTGAGTAGAGAGAGTGTGTGTGGACACTGTTACTGGGAGCTTGAGTGGAGTGGGATATGTGTGTCTCTATCAGTCTCATATAAGAGCATCAGCAGGAAGGGAGAGGGTATTGAGTGTGTATTTGGAGGTAATGATCAGTCTTGGAGTTTGTTCTGCTCTCCCTCCAGATGCTTGTTCTGGCACAATAACTTAAAGACTGTTCTCCCTGTAGTGTCCAGCCATAGAATAGGAGTGTATGTGGATCACAGTGCAGGAACACTGTCTTTCTACAGCATTTCTGACACAATGAGCCTCATCCACACAGTCCAGACCACATTCACTCAGCCGCTCTATCCGGGGTTGTGGGTTTATTATGGATCATCAGTGAAACTTTGTGATATATCAGAATAGATTCTATACAGACTGTACCCATGATGCTTTGAGCTGCATGATAAAACAGTAACAGTGAGATGTTACTCCTCATTACATTAATACTACAGCTGAGTTTTTGTTACAAAAATTACATGTCAGATAGCCTAAATGTGTGTAATAAATTATCATACAGACAATAAGAACAGTGTGTGAGTCTGAGTCATGTTGCGTTTGCATGTGTCTGTGCTTTTCGCAAGTTCCCTGTGTGTTGACGGAAATCACATTCATTTTTTATTGTTTTATTTTATCACATAAATCTTTTTCATTATTATTATTTAAAAAAAAAGAAGAAAGATTTCATTTGAAATTATCACACACTGGCTTCACTAAAAAATATATTATCCTGCAGATCAAAACAATAGTTTCTCATTAAATGTGACCAAGAATAACCCACACACTTCTTCTAACCGTAAACACTTGTGCTCACTTACCAGGAAATAATTCGGAATTAATTTTTCATTGTTGGGTGTAAATGCTGGTTACATGGTAGCTCTAAATTTCCTGTTAAGTTACACAATAAATGCTCACACTCCACTGCAAGTGGAGCTGTGACGCTAGTAATTCATTTAGTAACTGTGAGTTTTAGGCCTACATAAAGGATTCAGCGTGTAAAAACTACATTTAATTGTTGACTATGGCAATTTAATTGCCCGCGGTGGTGTAGAAATTTGTTTTGAGGACCAAGAATGTATCCAAACACTATGTCTGTAGTGTGTAAACCAAGTAAACCCGAGTCTGTACAACAGATTCTCTGCCAGCCTCTTGACAGGTTTGTAAAACTACTTGAGGGATTTTTTATTTATTTTTTTTTTGCAGTTAGAACAGGATTTTAATCTGCAATTAGGACGCAACATCTTATAAAATTATGTCATATTGGCAGTAAAATGCAATATATATGTTCTGACCAATCACAAACCTGAAATGTAACAATTAATCATCTTAATCGCCGATTTAGATTTTAAAATGACGCAAATAGTCCTATGCACGGCGCTACTGTTCAAATGATAATCCCAAACAAACAGCCACTGCGTCGAAATATTTGTTTTATTCTTATTTTATTTTAGTTTAATAAGTAACTTTTGTTTTATAGTTTTATGTTTATTAATACCTTAGAGTCATCATGTTTTGTCACAGAAGCGATTTAACGGGGCTTGCGTGAGCCGGTCTGAGCCTCCGCCTAATCTGACAGGACCAGCCGTATTACTGTGAACACTTGACTAAACTGGCTCTTGAAATATTAATTAGGTAACGTCATGGTTGATCATTAGGCCTTTCTGATTGGCTGAAAGGCAGGCGTTGGTAGGCGGGCCCTGTACAGCTGACGAATAACGAAGATACGTACTATCTTATAAATATTAATTAGATTACGTGCCTGGCCCCCCAATGAACGCACCTGAGAAACGTCAGCGCGATCTAATTAATATTCATGAGCGAAACCGTCGCAATAGTAGGAATCGTATTTTCGACAGCACAATCATGAAGCGGGATGGTGGCAGCCGGTGGCTCTGTTGTGTCTTTGTCTGGCCCTGGTTACTGTCGTTAGCCGAAGACTAGTTTATTACGAGAAAAACATGCGTTGTGAGAGGAGAAGCGCGAGTCGTGTGATCGTGCAAGCGTTAATGTATTAATATTAATTATATCCGTGTTTTTTCTTGAAGGAGGAGCGGGATACATGACAGACACACAATCCTTTCAGGACATGTGAGTGTACTTCCATTAGACAGCCATCTTGCGCTTTTAACAACGATTGTTGCTTTTATTTACTGCATCAAGCCCAAATCAAACGTATTATGTCATTATGTTAATGAGGCTTTGATGCATTATTCATAAGGAGTTTACTGTATATCTATGACATGGTAGTGTGGATCACACTTGCAGTGCTCTAATTACAATGTCTTACTCCTCAGGGTTGTTGAAAGCATAAATATAATAATATGACAGTTTGTTTTTAGGCCTTCATCCACCTCTTCAAACAAACACGCACATGTAAAGATAGCAGGTGTATTTTTATAATAATATGTTGTTGGTTATGCGTTCAGCACTTCTGGTCCACCTTGCTCTGAAAGCTTAATGGCAGTATGTATGCAGCATACTTGCACTATACTGTAGTGTACTAGCAGTATCAGCTATATGGAGCTGCTGAGGGAATTTGTCCAGCTTCTCACTGCGTCCTGTCTTAAAACAATGAGCCCTATGTAGTAAACAGCATGTGGGGGTCGAATGCCTTTAGGTCAGGCTGATACCTGATCCATGTTCTGGTGACAGTGCAGTCATTGTGCACTTACTATAACCTACTGTAGTGTTGTTAGTGTGTCGTATACCGCATTTCCCATAGAAGAAGAAACCAGTATAGCTCAAAGGTGTTAACTGTCCAGGTAGTTTAGGAATACACATGAGTACACAGCAGATCCTTAGTGCTGTTATTGGTGGAGGCTTTCAGACAGATCTGCAGAACCTCAGGTCTGTTCCTGGGAGATGTTCAAAGCTTGGCTGTTTATGAGGAAGCTCATGTGCCAGCAGAGAATCAAACATATTATGTCTTACATTTCATCACAGCTCCTCCAGCCATATTTATTAAAATTTTGTGTCAAGCTTTCTGCCGTGATGCTTGGGTGTTGTGGGTGATTCTTGTAGCCCAACTAGTTAAGCATGGTGCTCGAAACACTATGGTTCAGTTCCTAGAGAACACACATGCTGATAGACCATGGCTGCATTGTAAAGTTGCACTAGGCCTAGATAGTGGCCAGTATAGTAAGGGTTTGTGATTGGTTAGCTATCAGATAAAGGTTAGCTGACATGTAAATATGTGCTAGACAGACAGTTTGACCATTGTGCTTGTTTTGCATCCTTTTTCAGGGTCTCAACACTCAAATTAAAACTTTTTTTTAAAGATTTTTTTTTTAGTTTTTTGTTTTTGTTAAAAACTTTAACTTTTAAAAATGTATCTGAAGACCCCCCCCCCACACACACACACACTTCCCTTTATCTCATGTTTTAAGTGCAGAAACTCTCTGTGCAAATGGCCTCTATACTGTCTCAGAAAACGTTGTGTCCACAAACGCAACTCAATTTAACGCAGTGCTGCTATAGACACATTCAGATAAGCTATTTGGTAATTGTGTTATGTTTCTGGCCATTTTTTAAAGTTAAAGTAGTCCGGCTTTTATAAATGTATCTCAGGACTCTATTTTGTTTATCTGTTTGTTTCCATTATTGATTGATTGATTGATTGATTGATTTATGGATTGCATGAAAGTGTCTTTTGTAAACACCAAGAATGCACCATAATTTGGGCCACTGAAAAGAAAAAAAAAAAGAACAAAACTGCAAATTTAACCAGTTGAATAACAGAAAATTATACTGAAGGATGATTGAGATGTCTTCAGTTGATTAGATGCTCACCTGAACTGATGTGTGATGAGATGGACATTGGGAAATCTGGACAAATTACAAGTGTGTCTTATGGAACACTAGAAATATGGTGAAAATATAGTTGTTGTACAGATATCATATATTAGCTATACAGACATGCTTGTATGAAATCAGCAAGATTTCCATTTAAAAGTTTGTGTAAAGTCAATATTAAAAAATATTGTTGGACTGTTTAATTTATTGAGAGGTCACATTATTTGAAGAAAACTGTTGCAAATTTTATATTAACATGTATACAATTGTTTTTTTTTTTTAAGACTAATTTAAAATAAGATATTTTTTTCTTTTTTGCTTTGATCCAGATGGTCCAGAGTTTTTGGTTTTGCCAAAAGAGATTTATTTTAGTGCATCACTCTTAAACACCTCCTAAACAATGAGTCAGATCCAGGATCAAGCCTAATTATACAGTGCTTTCATGAACCCACTGACTAGTCTGTTTTTAATATACTGGCACATCCCTGGTTGATGGGACATTGCTGCGTGTTACCATGATGTTGCTAGAGTGTTGGTGGTGGTTGCCAGAATGCTCCTGCGTGTTTGCTAGAGCATTTAGGGTAATTTACGTGCAATTAATGTGGGTCTGTGCAGTGTCTATGTATTTTTTTTCTTGTCTGCTGTGAAAAAAATCCTGCACCTTCAAATTTCTGTGATATGTGATAATTTCTTCAACAGACACACAAGCCATATGAACACAGCAACCAACATTAAGCTCCACAACATGTGTTGAGATGCACACACTCAGACACACAAAAGTGTCTACAGACTACAGCATTAATTGAGTCGAAGTATTACAAATACTGTCTGTGTCTGCCTTTTGGAGAGATAAACTCATATTGTGCAGTTACTCAAGAAGATGACCTAATGCCACCCCGTGACAATACATAAACAGACACTGTTAGTGTGATTTGTGCATGCTTCACGGTTGCTACATGTGACAGCACCAGAAGATATGAGGACAATCAAGGGAGGGAGGGAGGCTACTAACTAACATTTATCTGATAACTTTTACCGTTAGTTCATCAGGGGCCAGATTCATGATCAGCTTAGAAAGAAACGAGTTAAGAGATTTCTTATGCTAAATTCTTAGAAGTTTGTAAGAAGTTCCTAGGTTCAATTTAAGAAAAAAATACCAAGAAGTTCTCAAATATTTTCTTAAGAACATCTTATTTTTTTCTTAAGAAGAAAATTACAGGCTTTGGTTTTATCTGATTGCATGGCGCACTTGCCGAAAACTTGCCGATCAATGAAAAACTCATATTTTTGTTACCATAATAATAATAATAAGCACATACACTATTTTCATTGCTTTGCTACTGACTTGACCGGAGTTGACTTATTGTGTTATTTAATGACGCTGTAACTAGTTTTAAAAACTTAGCCTACTTTTAAAGAGCCTGTCTTAAGATGGAGCAGACTTTTGGATACATTTGCTGTCTTTCTTTTTACACTCTTTCTAGAGTGAGTATGTCCTCCTGTATCGGTGTGCATGCAATACACGCTGCAAAACGCGTTCTGTGTATGGAAGCTCTCATATGTGCTAATGCTGTCCACAGTTATGTTGCAGTTATAAAATTAAAAACAGGATCCCTATTTGACCTTTTTTTGATACTGAATTTTGAATTCAGAAAGTCTTTGTATACAATATTGAATATCTTGTTAAAGACAGATAATTTTTGCAATTGTAAATTCTTCTCAAGTTTTGTATTAAGAACAATCTTTAAAAAAAAATAAAAAAATTAAGAAAAATGTAAGAAATTTTTATGATTGATAGTTTTTCTATATTATTGTTATTTATGAGGGTGGGATTATAGGGGTGGTTAGAATCGATGAATATTTAGTTTGAAAATAAAAGTAAAAATGTCAAGTTTGTGGTCACTAAATGGCTTTTCTGAGGTAACGCAACATTAAAATGATGGGTAATAATAGACTGATAGAATTTTTACGACCCAAAATGCGGACAATGCAACCTCTGATGCAAGTAGGGCTGGGCGATATATCACATGCGATTGTCATGCGCATCTCGTCAGTAAAGCCGGTTCCTTGATTAGCGGAACAGCAAATGGAGTAGCATTTAATACACAGAGCCGTAGATCACTGACAAGCTACGCAATATCGTGTTCATTATCGCAGATGAATCGCCTTCGATAATGAACGCGATATTGTGTAGCTTGTCAGTGAACTACGGCTCCGTGTATTAAATACCGCTGCATTTGAAAGCAGGTGATGGAGATTTACCGCTAATCACGGAACCGGCTTTACTGACGAGATGCGCATGACAATCGCATGCGATATATCGTCCAGCCCTAGATACAAGTGTACAAATATATGAGAAAAGCCTCAGCAAACTAATTCTGCAGAATTCTGATTGGACTGATTAGTGCATTACTATAGAGTGCTTTCTGTGTTTATGCAGAGCATGTGAGGCTGTATAGTTTCAAGGACTTTAAAGAGGTCATATGATGTTGCTAAAAAGATCATTATTTTGTGTATTTGGTGTAATGCAATGTGTTTATGCGGTTCGAGGTTCAAAAAACACATTATTTTCCACATACATACATTATTATTACACCTCTATGCTCCGCCTTTCTGAAACGCACCGATTTTTACAAAGCTCATCGTTCTGAGAAGCGAGGTGTGCTCTGATTGGCCAGATATCCAGTGCATTGTGATTGGCCGAATACCTCAAGCGCGTGACGGAAATGTTACGCCCCATACCGTATTGTGATGCCGTGTCTCGGCACGACGAGACTAAAACAATAAAACCCACTCTAAACGAGGCATTTGTTGCATTCAGTGGGGACATAATTACTGATTGTAATTAATCATACGGTCTTTTTACGCGTTGCGCTGTGCCGCGTAAACAAAACACCATGTCTGCATTTGTGATCGTAGAAACGCCAAACAAGCACTACTCTACACTGCTCAAAACTTGTGTTTGAATAGTCAGTAGCAAATTCTTTAAATACTGAAACATACTTACAGGCTGTGAAGCACCAGACTGTCCTTGCGACATTGGAGTGGCCCCACTTTATAGTGTTCACAGCCATTCATAGTGTTCACATTGTAGGCTACTCTCTCCCAGAATCAGGAAACAGTCCTCCGTAAAATGCGCTGCACACACTCGAATATTTGCATTGTGCTGTTCTGGAACAGTGTTGTAAATATAACTTAACCACAGATTTCTAGTTGTGTACTCATTTGGAAGGCCAAACAAAGTACTTTCGCTTTCACAACGAAACACACAGCATCTCCAGGACATGGCGGCGGCAGCAACAATACTACAGGGAGAATAAAAGTTACGCCTTCTTTCTTTGCGTATACATTTGGGCGGTGTTATGCAAAGCTTCCCACACCGTGACGTAGACATGTGGGGGTGTGTTTGAATGAGCCCGTTTTAGGAAGGCGTGGCAGAGTCTTAACTTTCATAAAGAATATCTCTTTGGGTTTGAAACTTTAACCTTTGCAACTTTAGGGATCTTATCTACGCATGAACAGCTTGTAACACTCCAAAGAGAAAGGAAAACTTGAAATTGCATCATATGACCCCTTTAACCATCCCTATCAGAACACAAGGTACCACCAAAAATCTCCTCTGTAACCAGTCACAATGTTTGAAATGAGGCCTTATTTTTGCCATTTTGATAGGTGTGAAGTGTTTTAAATTTGTAAAAAGAATCCAGTCACGTAATGATTGTGTTTGTTTGTATGATCAAGTACAAGTCCTCAAGTACGCATGTCCACCTCTACATCTTAAAAAAGCCTGTGATGAAGGCTGTCATTGTCCATGGAGCAACACATGATCCACTCGAGAGGTCATAAACACTCTACAGATAACTAGTGATTTTCCACTGGTGAAAGTAAGAGCTTGTGTAGATAAGCTGGACTGCTTCCAGCAGCAGCAGGACTCAATATTTGATGAGTGAACAGATCCAGCCTATCAGATATCTGTTCAGTTTATTAGTGTTCACAACTACAACACACACCTAGAGTTTGAACGCTAATGCCTATATATACGCATAATGTTATCTAAATGCTGAGCTTATTCATTCATGACATAGGCCTACATGATTAGTGAAACATTTTGACGCACTGGACTGGATTGATGTTTCTCATGATCTTACACCTTTATAACTTTACCGACCTTACATGGAGAAGCCTCAATAAATATCTAACTCCATGTTACTCAATAGTATTTAAATGCATCATTGGATGCAGGTGACTGATGAATGTCCAGGGTAAGAAGGCTGGACTCTAGACAAAGAAGAAACTCAAATATAAGAGTGTTTTCATTGGTGTCGCATAATTTCGTCACGACATTCCCATACTTCCTTTTGTGTCATGGTTGTGTAATGACTGTAATCATTTACACACCCTCATGTCGTTCCAAACCAGAAAGACTTTCACATATCTTTGAAACACAAATGAAGGTATTTTAAATGGAACATGACATGAGATTTCTGTCCCTCCATTGAAAGTCCATTCCTCCAAAATTTTGACACTTCGAAAAGTTTATAAAGGCATTGTAAAAGTAATCCATATGAAATGAGCTGTTTAATCCAAGTCTTCTGAGACATAATCACTTTGTATGATGAATTGAATTAATTTAGTTACTCACATACTGTATAAACATTCATTAACACACATACGTGGAGCTCATCAAATATAGTAAGTGGAATCTCTATTTATAAATTAGTGTGAAACTTTCCTCCAACCCAGGTTAAAAGCGGAGTTAAGAATGACAGTAACCTGGCATTAAGTGCAGTTTGCAAAGCCCTTTCATGAACTTTATCAAATTTTGGTGAAATTGACTTTCAATATAGGGACAGACATTTTGTTTCATTAAAAATGTTTATTTGGGTTTTGAAGATGAACAAAAGATAATTGATGATATCCCTTTAAATGTGAGTGGTCGTTGTAATTTACCCTGGGATTTCTTTAATTTCGCTCATAATTCTGCTATTATTTCTGGGCTTTATTTACTTTTTATTCATCTGTGGCTTTTATTCTTGTTTTGTGTGTTTTTAGGTGAAGACAAATCAGGAACCAGACGTGGTTTATGAAGAGAAAAGTTTGTTCTGCTCTTCCTGCTGACTTGTGTTCTAAAGCTTTACACATCACTTCATCACAATGGTATGTTCACATTTCTCTGCTGTTATAATAATGTATTTCTACAGGTTGTTATCTCTTAATATATAATATTATGCTGGTGTCATTCTGTGCAGTGCTTTGTACAGCAGATATTAAACACAATTATTAAATTGGTAACACTTTACTATAGGGTCACATTAGTTAATACATTATCTAACATGACCTAACATGGAGCAATATATTTTACAGCCTTTTTAACTTTTGTAAATATTAATGAAACTTTTTTTTTTTTTAATGTTAGTTCATGATGCATTAACTGATGTTATCTAATACAACTTTTGACCTTAAGATGTTTTAGTAAATTACTGATTAGCTTTAACTAAGAGTAGTAAATGCTGTAGTAGGGCTGGGTGGTATATCGAGTTTGTACGATATATAGAGATATTTTTTATAAGCGATACGGTATGAAGCAATACCATTAATATTGATATACAGTAGTTTGATATGAGCCCATCTGAAAAAAATATCTAGGGAGGACACAGACTGAACTGCTGCGGAGAAAGTGCATAATACAATTTGTTCTAAACATGTGACAAGCTTTATATGAAGGGCTTTAAAAAACTCGTAAGATATAGTAGCCTATAATTTATAGTTTCAGTTTAAAGCGTCTCTGACAGAAAGGCTGGGTGTGCCGCTGACAGATGCTACTCGTGCTGTTTAATGTGTTTGAGATGTGCTGTTTTCCTTAATGCATAACTTACATTTCACAGGTATATTCTCCATCTATAAATGTTAGAAAGCCATGGAAATATTTCCATTTTGCTATCAGAAGTGCATGAACTTTTGCTTTGCGATTCTCTGCTAAACTTCACAGACTTCATTTAGAACGAGCGCCCACTGCGCGCATGCGGGCCAAACAGACAGAGCACAATGAAATAGGAGCGCAATAACTCTGACAAAAATATAGGCCTACATTTTGCTGAAATATTTGTAGTTGGACAATATATGTGACATATGTAGAATTTTAAACCTACCTATTTGTATGATGGCACTAACTGTAACGTGTAATGGGGTAATCAAAATAGCTTTTTTACTCAATTAGTCTGTGCTCTTTTATTATTTTCATTTTTAGTTTAGTAAATTTAACTTCTGCTTTAAAAGCATTATTTTTGTTTTTAGATTCCAATGTTACAATTTAAGAATGTAATTTGATTTTAACTCTTTTTTGCACGTAATATATGCGTACATGCTTACATTCACTTTATTTGTTTAAAGGGGTCATATGATGCTATTTTAAAGATCATTATTTTGTGTATTTGGTGTAACAGAATATGTTGACATGCTTTAATGTTCAAAAAACACATTATTTTTCAAATACTGTACATTATTGTAGGTCCTCTATGCCCCGCCTCTCTCAAACGCGTCGTTTTCTACAAAGCCCCTCCTTCCGACAAGCACAGTCTGCTCTGATTGGCCAACTGACCCAGTGCATTGTGATTGGCCGAACACCACAAGCACGTGTCGGAAATGTAACGCCCCTTACCATAATCGCGAGCTTCAGCTTTCAAAATAAATATAAAGACAGTTAATAATGTCCTTAGTTTTATCATCAGTTCAAGCCCGAGAGGGGAACAGAGTCGCGTGATGATGCTCGTATATATTTGCACACAAGCCGCGATTAAGAAAGCTGACTCCACTGTGATGTGACCCTCTCTCTCTCTCTCTCTCTCTCTCTCTCTCTCTCTCTCTCTCACACACACACACACACACACACACACACACAACGCGTTACTCTACACTGCGCAAAACTCTGCGTTTGAACAGTCAATAGCAAATACTTAAACTAATAACAAAACATACTTACAGTCGCTGATTCAGAAGTGCCAGATTGTCATAGCAAAGTCAGAATTACCTCCTCTCCTAGGTTCACGAAACTGTCGTCCATAAAATGCGTTGCACAAGTTCGAACATCTGGGTTGTGCTGTTCTGTTGTAAGTAATCTTAATGATTCCTAATTCCATCTACTTTTGGAACGCCAAATAAAGTGCTTTTGTTTTCGCCTAGAAACACACAGCGTCTCCCTGACATGGCTGCATCAACACTACTACTGTTACTGAAACCACGCCTTCTTTCTTTCCATGCACATTTGGGCGGCATTACGCAAATATTTCTACACCGTGACGTAGACGTGGGGGCGTGTCTGAACGAGCCGTTTTAGGGGGGCGTGGCAGAGTCTTAACTTCTATAAAGAATTATGTCTTTGGTTTTGAGACTTTAGTCTTTGCAGCTTCAGGGATCTTATCTATGCACAAACAGCTTGTAACACTCCAAAGAGAAAGGAAAACTTGAAATCACATCATATGACCCCTTTAATCCAAATACAAAATACCGAGATATATACCGTATACCGCAAATCAGCCAAAAAATACAGAGATATGAATTTTTGCTCATATCGCCCAGCTCTGTGCTGTAGATGTGTTAGTAATTGTTAGTTCATGTTAACTAATGTAGTCAAATAAAAGTTAACTGTTAACCCGTAGAAATTTGAGAACCGGTAGAGATTTTGGACTATCGTCTCTATCACAGTTACATGCTCATGTGACGTTGCTATGCTGCATGGTCACAAAAACTTATCATTTGCATGTGTTTTTAAGCATTGCGGTTTAAAAACAAAGTGATTTGAAGCCATTGAAATGCAATCAGCAGCGAAAGAGAGCTCCTTTCGCTATATGCGCGCTGTCTGGGAGAGGTGCTCGCACATGAAGACAGTGCTCATAAAGCGTGGCAGTGCTGAACAGAGTTATTTTTCCCATTTTTATAGGTCTTGAATGGTTAAATACACACACTTGTATGTGTCAAAATGCCCATCTTTGCCCATCTTTAATTTAGGTCTTAAGTGAAAGCCAACAGCTGAAAAGAAAGTGCTGAAAAATAAAGCTCATTCTGATTCTGAATCTGATTCTGATTCTGAAAACATCTGTAACAGTATACTGGATCCATGCAGCTCTTAAAGTGACAGCAGTATAATATTCCTGCTGTCTGTTAATCAAACAACAGAAGAGAGAAAATCTCTTTTGTAACTTTTAATAAGAAGAAATATATATTTAATTTATACCGTGAAGAATATGCAGTGTTTTTTTTTTGTTTGTTTTTACATTTGATTGCTTTATACAATGTATGTATAATTTCTTATTCATTTGTTCTACTGTAGTTTTTTTTATCCTATTGCTTGTAATTAGTTTATTCTTATTTAATCGCTGCCTGATTACTTTTCTTCAGTGATCTTGAGGTTTTAGTTTTTTGTGATATTGAAACTGGTGGAAATTTCTGTGGTATCAAAAATTTTGATATCATAAAGACCTTATTTAAAGAAAAAATAACTATATTGTGATATATATCATTACTGTGAAATAAACTAAAAAAGAACTTGGTCGTCCACCATTAATGTTAACAAATGAAACCAAACCTTATTGTAAAGTGTTACCATTATATTAAACACACATAATCATTCAGGCCAAGTTAGCTATTAGCACTGATGAGTCTTTTATAAAAATATGTAATTGTGCGCATCCTAATGAGATGGTTTTTGTCATAGTCATTGGATTTTTCTTTTATTTACTCTCGTAATTGAACTACCTATCCTCCTGATGTTTGCACAGATCACCGTATGAAGATATTTGCGGCTATGGCCAGTGAACCACTCGAAGGGTTCCATGAGGTGAACCTGGCGTCACCCACCACCCCAGATCTTCATGGTGTTATAGACCCGAGCCCACCAAAGCACAACGCTCCCCCCAGCACACTGTACCGCACACACTCTTTGACTTCAAGCCAGAACGCACCCAATGCTCTCAGAGCCGACCAGCTGCCCACCCAGCCCGTGTACTCGACCCCCTGTCACCTGGGCACAGAGGACACCCTTAATGGCGGGTAAGACTCCAGGAACAGCAGGCGAACCAAACACAGTGTCTACACTCAGGGTTGCCAGGTCTGAGAAACAAAACCAGCTCAAGCCCAAACACATTTTTTCCATGGTTTTCCCCTCAGTCAGGGGTCCACTTCATCAAAATTGTGTTCTGGGGAGATTGCTTTAACCTGTGGACTAAAAAACAACCTGTGGCAACAGTGTAAAATTAGCCCAATTCTGCAGGAAAGCTGTGGACTTGGCAACACTTTTTATACTGGATGTATTTTGACAAGCTACTCCAGTTAGTTAATTTTAGTAACTGACTATATGTGTGTGTATGTGTATGTGTATGTGTGTGTGTGTGTGTGTGTGTGTGTGTGTGTAATACACCTCATGTCGCTCCAAAGTTCTATGACTTACTTTCTTCTGTGAAACATAAAAGAAGGTATTTTGAGAATTTTTTTTTCACATAAAGTGCCAAGTCATTGGTCACAAAAACTGGTTTGGTTACCAGTATTGTTCACAATATCTGCTTTTATGATGCAGAGTACAAAGTTATGTCGTGCAGGGGTGGAACAACATGAGGAACCATCAAGTGAATCTCATATTGAACAGAAGTGATGCGACACTGTGTCCCAGTCCCATTTCAGTTTCCTGTCCCACTGTATTTGGCAAAAGCCAAAAATAAAAACTATTTTTTTTATAAAAATAGTATCAAAAAGGAAGCATTTTGTATTATTTTGAGGAGATCAAAAGCTTATGAGCAATAGCAGATGTATTTGGATATGATCTACAGGACTTGTCAATAGTTGGAAAACATTAAGATTTTTAAATGTTTTTAATTAAAGGTGCCATAGAATGCATTGATACAATATTTTAAATTGTTCTCTGATATCTACATAGAAGGTATGTGGCTTAGGTAAGGGCAAAAAATCTCTAGAAACGGTTTTACATGTCCATTTACAACCCTAGGATTTTTCCCTAGAATGAAATGGTCTGTTCAGGGCTTGACATTAAGCATTCTCATGTGGTTGTCCTTCGGACAAGTAAATTTGTCATTTACTTGTCCGAGTATAAAAGTTGCCCGGAGAGAAAAAAAATAAATAAATTGAGTTATAAATATAATTATTTATTGTGGTTATACAAAACACATTTAGTTTATTTAGTTAGATTTTTCTTTTTAAATAAAATAATTAAAAAAATAATAAAGTGTGAAAATACTATTATATTTTAAAATAAAAAGGGAGTATTAATTACAAATGCAATTATTTTATATTAAACTTAAAAATAAAATGCTAATATTTACTTCTTTTTTATATATAACTTAAATTTTAAAATTTTTAATTAGAGTTCAATTTAATCAGACAATTAGTATAATAAGACATTTGGGCTGTTACCAAACAAATGAAATCAGTATCAACAAAATTCATCTTTGCAATGTAGAGGAAACACAGAAACTGCATCTGAAGTGGAATAGATATATTTACCCACTGTTAATGCAGCTCTGAGGGACATGCTTTAATCTGCAGTTACAAATGAATAAATAATGTTTTGATTCATAAAACGTTGAAAACTGATATTTGAAATTATTTAAAAAATTAAAAAATACTATAAATGTGAAATTAAAATCACCAGTAGGTGGCATCAAGTCACTGTTAATAAGTGAATCATTGCATCTGAACCGAAGCATTTAAACGATTGATTTATTCAGGAACGAAGCGCCATCATGTTGCTCAGAGACACAAAACAGTGCTTTGGCTGTGTTTGGAATTATTTTTGTTGGTGAAACAGAGTAAAAAAACAAGAAATATGGTGTCTAAAACGTTAAGTCGCTTAATATTAATTTCTTGTTTATTGAACTGTTATAAAAATCACAATTGTAATCATGATGGTTTTTGGATTAAAAAAAAAAAAACGGCGCTCGATCCTCGTGTGAAACTATATGACATTATATAAATATATAAATTTTCTGCTCCCATATCTTGAATTTTCTGATCATTCTTCATGCATTTTAATACTGAATCGTGCAGTGAAAGAACGCAGTCGCACGTGAGCTAGTTTAACCTAGGCGACTTTACGCGTGCACTCTGTAGGTGTTTTGTTTGATTCTTGCAATCACTCGTTAAAACAACAATTACGAAAGTATCGCAAACGATATATATCGCACACCCCTGTAACAAAGGCTATTTCATAAATAAAGGCAGTTATTATTGTTTTTGGTATTAACTTTTTCAAGTTACTTGTCCGATTGGGCAAGTAAATTTCTCTTTCACTTGCCCGTCCAAAACATTCACTTGTCCCGGACAAGCGGACAAGCGTTAAAGTCGAGCCCTGTCTGTTGTTACCTTATTTGGAAAGGTCATGAAGAATAATGTTGAGCTGTGCTCTGATTGGCTGTTCCACAATGCGGCTCAATGTTGAGCTCTGCTCTGATTGGCTGTTTCACAGTGCGGCTCATTTCAGTAGCTCACACAGCAGGAAGGAAACACAGGGAAAATATATATTTCAGTACTTTCTCACGCAGTTATATCATTGGGTAATTATACTGTAAATAAAATGCGGGCATCAGGGAGCCGCTATTAATATGCGGGGCACTGAAACTTTGGAATGCACGATTGCTTTTTAGTTTCACTTTCACTTTCGAGATTTGCGATCGCATGTACTCTGTTTATACTATGGAGCGGCAGTACTTACCACACATTTTACAAGATCAGATGCTTGTCAGTGGTGCTGAAGATCTGTAAATAATTTGCCATCATCCTCAGTCATCTCTCCTTACTCTGTTTATGTGGTAAGTGAAATCTTATGTACGTAATGTAACAGGCTACTGCTAGCAAGGAGCTAATCCTTTAGTGGCTCACGTTATTTTATTAGAACGCGTTATTTACTTTCCTTGCCTTTCTGAATACAGACACCAACCCATCCCTGCACATCACATCCCCTGCACAGCCTGGAACATAACATTTATTTCCATGATCTGCCATTTTCGCTGTTGTCCTCGCTTGTTTCTTCACAATACCTGCAGAACTTCTGATGGTTCGGCTGGCGGCTGGCATAGAACATGGGTGGGGACTGGGAATATGCAAATGTTGGGGGCGTAACTATTAGTGATCCCGACTGTAACGTCACAGTCAGTGTTATGGTCTGATTCGCCTATTTTTCAGTGGTCTTTTGCATTCACAAGATTTACTAAAGAGGGAGGAAACAGTGGTGTTTGAGGCTCAAGGTGTGTCATTTCTATGTACAGAACTCTTATTATTCAACTATGCCAAGGTAAATACAGTTTTCCATTATATGGCACCTTAAAGTCTCTTCTACTCACCAAGGCTGGATTTATGTGCTCAAAATATTTTAAAAACACTAATACTGTGAAATAGCATTACAATTTTACATTGTAATATATATTAAAATGCAGTTTGTTCCTGTGGTGGCAAAGCTGAATTTTCAGCATCATTACTCCAGTCTTCAGTGTCGCATGATCCTTCAGAAATCATTCTAATGTGCTGATTTGCTGCTAAAGAAACATTTCTTCTTATTATCAATGTTGACAACAGTTGTGCTATTCAATATCTATGCAGAAACATGAAATACTACCATTCAGATGTTTGTGTGTGTGTGTTCTAAAAGAAATGAATGATTTTATTCAGCAAATAACCTTTTAAACTTTCTATTCAGCAATGAATCCTGACAAAACAAATCCACAAAATATTAAGCAGCTAAAACTGTTTTTAACATTGAAAGTAATAAAACCATTATTAATAACTGAGCACCAATATAAGTGAGCAGCAAATCTGTATATATTAGTATGATTTCTGAAGTATCATGTGACAGATTGTGAAAGATTGGAGCAATGCTGAAAATTCAGCTTTGCATCATAAAAATAAATTACATTTTAAAATATATTCAAAAAAAAATTCTTCAGATTGTAATAATATTTCACAATATTGCAGTTTTACTGCATTTTTGGTCAAATAATGCAGCCTTGATGAGCATAAGAGACTTCATTAAAAACACTTAAATCATAATGTTTCCAAACTTTTGGCAAGTACACTATATACTTGGATGTTCTATCTGTGAAGGTCTGATGGAGTTTAAGTCATCATGAAATCAAAATGGACCATTCTTACTTTTATGGAAAGTTATCCATAAAATAATCCCTCACCTTAGTTTCAATAAAAGCTCTTTTTAGACTGAAGAGACAGATTCTAAATCAAATTGATGTTTGTCTCCACAGTGGAAATGATCCTGCAGTGGATGCAGTGGATGGCAACATCCCGTCAGCTGATGGAGAGGATGTTCTGGGCCTGAGCACAGACAGTCTGTCCCGTCTCAGAAGTCCATCAGTTATGGAGGTCCGAGAGAAAGGCTACGAGAAGCTAAAGGAGGAGCTCGCCAAAGCACAACGGGTGAGACACTAAACCAATGAAATTCACTGATCTAAACTTACATTTATTCATTTAGCAGATGCATTTAACCAAAACGAATGAGAAATTACGAACATCACAAACAAATTTTCAAACTCTGAAGAGAGATACCTTTTATCTCATGCCTCTGGTTGGGACACAATGTAATTTACAACAGAAAACAAATATCTAGGGCTGGGTTGAAAATGGTGATTTCTCGTTTTTGATTAATTCTCGTTTTGATTAATGGTGAGGTTTGTAATTTTTCAAAAATGCTTTAGAAAACTGAGTCGGGGCCGAGTACCAAAACAAACTTGTAGCCAATCAGCAGTAAGGGGCGTGTCTACTCATGATGTGGAGGAGAGAGCGTTCAGTGAACAGTCGAGCCGAGCGACAGAAAGATAGAGATGTTAACAGTCCTACACAAGCAATTGAAAAACAGTCCTCTTTTTATTAGGTAAGGTTAGGACTTACCAAGCGTACAGTGCAGTATGTGTCTTGTTTGTTTGTTTGTTTGTTTGAGCGTTGTTTACGTTCAGCATGCGTGCACTGTCTACTGAACATAAACAACGCTGATTATGTTCAGCGAAAGTGTGCGCATGCTGAACATAACGCTAATTACGTTGATTACGTTCTGGGGTACTCTCCAAAATGGCGGAAGACGGTAACTCAGGGAGAAGAATTGCTGAATAAATTTGTTATTATTGTTATTATCGTAATAACAAAATATATATATATATTTTTCCCCATATCAATTTAATATTGTGGTATCGTCAATAAGACAGTCCTGCCCCTAAATGGCATGTCAAACAAAGGTTTGTCTGGTTATGTCATATTATTTTCTTATCTGAGTGCATGTTTCTGGGCCAAAATAAGCTGCAGAGTAGACCAGGCTTCATGCTGATAGTCAAAAGTGGATATGACACGAAGTGAGGAACCGCCACTGATGTTTAACGTTCTATTAATCCAGTTTGACATCTGTGCTTTTCCTTTATGGAAAAATCATGTCATCATCAGTATTTATGAAATATTGTGACATGATCTGAATATAGTAGCTCAGCACAGCCACAAAAGTGCCGTTTTGTGAAGAGAGAAATGTGTTCAACAAATGCCGGACAAGAACCGGTTGCTAAATATAAAAACTCACATGTAGTTTTCTACCAAAAATAGTGAAGTGGGGCATTTGAAAACGGATTGTTGTTTAGTTTTTCTGTTCCACTCTACGATTTCTACTAGGGGTGGACATTCTGATTTGTTGGGGACACAAAAAATGTGAAGTTTGTTATACATGCGAGTCAATTATGTTTTTGTTTATTTCACTTGCACAGTTATAAGCTCGCTTCAGCGGGTTTTACATAATCAAAGATCAAATACATGTCACACGTCACCTCTGTCTTTTTTTAAAAGTGTGCGCATTGTTCAATGGATAAAGTTTATTACTTTATTAGCACAGTGGGTGAACTTTATTAGTTTGAGTTCGTAAAACTGGACTGGAAAGATTTCTGTCAGACTAATTGTTTACATGACATTTTAAAGTTGCAACGTAACAGAGATAGCATCAGATCTTTTCTTACATGATGCGATATACATTTAATTGAAACTGATAATTGAACACAAAAAATGGGGGACTTGATTCATTTAATCGGTTGTTAATTGGATGGAGGCACATCTGAATGCAAGCTTACAGCTGATTATAAGAAAAGTGTGGGTTTATGCAAACTAAATGATAGAAATCTGCTATACATCACCAGAGGGAAGTCTGTCATTTCATTAGAAAGTGCAGTGATTAAACATCATTTTTTTGTCACCTTGCTTCTACATTAAACAAAAATTAAAATATGTGGATGAATCATTCACAATGAGTATACATATCATGAATTTACAAAATAAATACAGTGAATTTTCATTTCATGCCTACTTTAAATTTTTGTCTGAGTGAAATTGAATTTTAAAGTGCATGAAATTGCACTGATAATTCCACAAGGTTTTATATAAAAAAGCTAGTAATAAAAGTCTTATACTTGTTATTACATGGCCGGCTGTTGAGAAAATGTGCACAGGAACACATAGATATTAGTCTGATATAAGTTCCTCATACTGATTGACTGCATCTGAACACACTCCATCACATCTCAACTAGTGGTCGACCGACATTGGTTTTTTGACAGCCGATGCCGATATCTTGGAAATCAGGGTGGCCGATATAATTTTATTTATTTTAATTAATATTTAAGAAATTTTAAATCATTTGAAAATGGAGTAAAAAATAAATGTTCATATTTTTCACAAATAAATAAATATTTAATAAAAATATCATTCAAAAGGAAGTAACCAACAGGGCACTCAGTATTCTGGGAAGTTTGTGTGCATTGGGAATCATATTTTTTCAGATAAACCCAAGGTAATACTCATTTTACATACAGCACACAGTGAAAATGATATATGACAATTGGCAAATGCATAAAGCGCAGCATAATTTGAAATCACGAGTTTAAAGTTTGTCGATCGCTAGTAAAGCTGAAATCTCCTCCTGTCCGCGTTCAGTTCGCACGGACCGACCGTCAAGCAGAGAACACGCGATCTTGCACACTTCACAAGATCTCACAAGTAGATTCGACTAAGTTTGTGAAATGAAATGTTCATTAGTCATTCAAAGATTTGTTTAAATGATATAAATGCGTATTTGCTGAATGCTGGCGGCAAACGAGAAAGTATTTAGTGTTTACCTTTCTATTACTAATAATATAAAAGCATTTGTTATTATACTTTTTGTATACATTTTAATGTATCGGTCGCCCACTAATCTCAACATCTCAGTGTAACCTAATGCTGTCAGTAAAAGATTTTCTACATATGTTTTCTATTTTTATGTTCCAATCCTGGTTTTTAAAATGTCATTTATTCCTGTAATGGCAATTTCAGTGTCACATGATCCCTCAGAAATCATTCCAATATGTTGATTTGGTGCTTGATTATTATTGGTTCTTAATTATCTCATTATTATGAATGTGTTGAACAGTTTTTACTGGTTATTTTTATTTTATTTTTTTTCATTAAAAGTTTTAAAAAACAGCAGTTTATTTGAAAAAAGTCTTTTGTTTTGTCAAATGTCTTTACTGTTACTTTTGATTAATTTAATGCTGAATAAAATGTCTTTAGATAAACAAATAAATATACAAACAAACAAACATACATACTGACCTCAAACCATATTTAAACCCAAGCATATATTAATGTGAGACATGGCCTAGCAGTAGTATTGTTTTAGAATTATTTCTATACTATTATAGTATATTTTGAATTAGCTGTTATGTTTTATATTTTCATTTAAAATTTAGTCACTTTTTTGTAATTTTATGTGTTTTGTCATTAATTATTGATATTATTATTTTTATATTTCTATTTCACTTTAATTTCAGTGTTAAATCAGTGTAGTACTTCCACTTGGAAACTTGAAATGAAAATTCGAAATGTTGCCTTGGAAGCTAACTGAAAAAAATAAGTTTAAAGTAATTTTTTTTTTTCTAATATTTATATTTTATTTTATTTCATTTCATCTGTATTTCAGTTAACAAAAACAACTTTTAAACTTTAAACTTTTTCAATTAACAAAAACAATAGCTTTATTTAACACTAAGATAATAATAAGCACAGGTTGGAATCCAGCCTGTATCTGCTGTTGTCATTAAAATGTCACCCAAAAAGAAACCATACATTTATTGTTTCTTCCAATAGTACTTTTTCGTTTTTTTTGCAAAACAATACTGTAGTGTGTGTTGTATCATCCACCCTTTTACATTGACGTCATGGGCTAAATGAGAGAATGAGCCATACATTCCTTGTTTTTCTGTTTTGTTTTTCATTTGTGTATTTTCCTGTTCATGTCATTGCATGTGTCTGAAGGAGCTTAAGTTAAAAGACGAGGAGTGTGAGAGGCTTTCTAAAGTGAGAGACCAGCTGGGGCAGGAGCTGGAGGAACTCACTGCTAGCCTTTTTGAGGTTTGTTTGGTTTCTTCTGCCAAATGACAGAGCAGATCTGTGTGTGTCTGGAAGCACTTGATCGTCTGGAGTTATTCTGAACACTCAGCACTGTGATGGGTCAACTCAAATAGACATATAATTCAGTACAGAACTAAAACTGTTTTTGATGGCACTCTGTCCACGCTTCAAACCTTACCTTAAAAGTGTAACAGTGTGAATAGAAAAATTATATTATTTTTATATATTTGAAGTTATATATTATATTATTAGGGTTCACAAAGAATTAAACATACCAAATTTGTTGTATAAAAAGAGCAAATACGTAGACAAAGGCACATTCATAAACATCATCTACTATATATATAAGTATAGCAAGTGCCCCATAAATGATAGTCCATAAAATCACACCCACTGAATATGCCTCTATGACGTGCGTGTGCTATCAGGGTTGTAAATCAGTTCACAATCAAAACCTCCCATCCGTTTTGACCTTCTAATAAACTTTTGTAACAATTCCAGAAATTGATATTAAGATCGTTATCTAGCTGAAGCTATTTCGCAATGATTTACTGCATAATTTGCTTTTAGGGTGCCATGAAAATTAGAGTACAGCAGATGTTAGTCCAATTCACATTGCTTTAGCTGTTTTGAAAATAAAACTGAAGTTCAGCTGAACAAACTGTTGACAAACTCTGTAGTCCCATTTAGCCATGTGTTAGCATTTAGCATGTGTTCTGCCTTTTTCAAGACAGATAAAAACAAACAAAAAAAAACATTCCTGAAGTATTTCATGGTGTAGAATAATATGTGACTCTGGACCACAAAACCAGTCATAAGGGTCGATTTTTTTGAAATTGAGATTTGTACATCATCTGAAAGCTGAATAAATACTATAAGCTTTCCACTGATGTATGGTTAGTTAGGATAAGACAATATTTGGCCGAGATACAGCTATTTGAAAATCTGGAATCTGACGGTGCAAAAAAAATTTTTTGTCCAAATGAAGTTCTTAGCAATGCATATTACTAATCAAAAATGAAGTTTTGGTATATTTACGATAGGAAATTTACAAAATATCTTCATAGAACATGATCTTTACTTAATATCCTAAAGATTTTTGGCATAAAAGAAAAATTTATCATTTTGACCCATACAATGTATTGTTGGCTTTTGCTACAAATATGCCCGTGCTACTTATGACTGGTTTTGTGGTCCAGGGTCACAAATGTGAAAATGGATTGGGCTTGTGTTAACCACGGAACTTATTTCAGGCATTTGACCAAAAATCCATTAAAAAACAAACAAAAATACCTTGACTTCAGGATGATGGAACTGGAAGTGCTGCAATGCTAACATGTTTCCGGGTTTTTCACCTACAAAAATATGTCATCCCTGCAGCACTCTATTATACAATCCCAATTCCAGAAAAGTTGGTACATGTTATTAAATGCAGTAAAATCTACAATCTGCTTCAAAGAAATAAAAGATCTGCAATGTTTTCACTCGCCAACTTAATTGTATTTTGTAAATAAAAACAAATTTAGATTTTTTTAATGGCTGCAACAAACTCCAAAAAAAAGTTGGGAAAGAGGAATATTTACAACTGTGTTACATCACCTTTCATTTTAATTACATTTTTTATTTGTTGTTAATTGAGAATACTAATTGCTCCAGTTTTGCAAGTGGAATTTTCTCGCTTGATACAAGACTTAACCTCAACAGTCTGTGGTCCTTGTTGCCTTATTCTCTTCTTCATGACACAGACCAGTCAAGCACATCCACTCTGTGCCTACAAAACCACACTGTTGTTGTACATGTGAATGAGGCCTGACATTGTCTCGCACTATTGACCAGAGACTTCCTGGGAAAAGATGTTGTTTTGATGGCAGCGTATGTCTCTGCACAATCCCAGTATATGCCTCAGCCTCAATAGTACCTTCACACATCCTTGCCTTAGGCACTGATCTACCCTCATACGATGACAGATGCTGGGTTTTGCACCTGTTGCTGATACAAGTCTGGATGGTCCCTGTGTCTTTGGTGTGGAAAGCTCAATGTCTGTTTTTCCCAATAACAAGCAGAAATGTAGACTTAACAGTCTACAGCACACATTTCCACTGTCTTTCGCATAGGGCTGCTCGATTAATCGAATGCGATTTGTCATGCGCATCATGTCAGTAAAGCCGGTTCTGTGATTAGTAGTAAATCTCCATCACCTGCTTTCAGATGGAGCAGCATTTAATATACAGAGCCGTAGTTTACTGATAAACTACACAATATCGCTTTCATAATCGCAGACCGATTTAATCGGGCAGTTATGAAATCGAAGAAATCGTTCTGCGATAATGACAGCTGTTTGCGTAGCTTGTCAGTGAACTACGACTCTGTGTAATAACAAATGCTAGTCCATCTGAAAGCACGTGAAAATACCATATTTAATAACATGTTTTTACTCCAAACTCACTTCATAACGTCAGTCGAGTGTTTGAAATATATCCTTCTGTGAGATGATGTGGCTTCTTACACAGAATAAGGCACGCAACGTATTTCATTCTATTCTAAGTAGTGATAGTCTATGTCGATTAGCAATGTATTATTATATACTATATTATAATGAAAATTATAATGATAATTATAATAAGAACTCAGATAAAGTAGTCCTGTGTTTATTAGTCACGTTGTATCAATGAAAGCAGTTAAATCTTCTGTTTATCCAGCTGCAGCGATCAGTATTTCCTGGGTTTCTTCTGCAGGGAGTATTTGGAGTTTCAGCACGAGAGCGCCCTCTGGCCTTCGGATGGAGATTTACTACTGATCACAGAACCGCGCTTCACTGAAAGATACGCATGACAATCAGAGCTTTTGCCTAATTGCGATTTCATTTCGATTAAAGAGAACCTGACAACATCTCTGCATAGAAGTGATGTGTGGCTAAATTATTTGCAATCTTGCATTAAGAAATGTCATTTTTGAACGGATTCACAATTATCTCATTAAGTTTGGCACAAAGTGGTAATCCATGACCCAACTTTGCTTGCAAAGACTGACGTTGGTAGTTTTGCCCAATAATGACACCATCAACTTTTACCAACTTGGATATTCTATAATCTTTTCACTTTTATTTTGCCTCTGTCCCAACTTTTTGGAGTGTGTTGCATCCATCAAAATCGCAATGTGTTTATATTTACAGAATACAGTAAAGTTGGTCAAATAAAGGTAAAATAAAGTTTAAAGAGAATTAACAAGTCACAGATTCTTTACAGATTTCTATAGCAGTTTACACACCTTTTGTTGGAAATAGGGTTTTATGTTTTTTTTTGCTTGATGTGCTTAATTAAAATTGGCATGTAGGCATACCTGGAATATTTCCAAATGAATCGAGATCAGCTGAAGCTTCTCTAATCATCTGCACAGGGTCAATGTATGACGTACATTATGTTGATCTTCACATAATATGAATCCAGATGTGCTGAGTGTTTAGGTAACCTGCTCTGAAGTTTCACTTCCCTTTCTCTGTTATGCATTTCATACTATCCTCATATATATTTTTTCCCTTTTCATGTCTTTCTTTCTGTTTTCCCTCATCTTTTTTGTTAGTCAAAGCCTTGAGTGTCCTCATCTTACCATAGTGCTGCTCTGCCAGGTGCCTCTGGTCTGGTCTGGTGTGGTAGAGGTGTCTCTTGGTGTGGGTTATTCTCAGATGAGTCTGTGTTTAATGTGGATCTGATCTGTGACGTTGTCAACAGGAGGCTCATAAGATGGTGCACGAAGCAAACCTGAAGCAAGCCACTGCTGAAAAACAACTGAAGGAGGCACTGGGAAAGGTGAGTTACTCAATAAACAAAAATCGCACACTGCCACTACTGCCCTCAAAAGTTTATTAAAATCACAAGGTCTCGACCCGAAGGTCTTCGTCAGGCAAAGGTGAGTTACTCAGAAATGAGACAGCACTTTCTACATGATTACAAACAAGCTAGCTAAATGAGAGAATACAGTGAAGCTCAGAGAAGAAAAAGCTAATTAACAACAAACTAAAACCATTAATAATTGTCAGTGTCACCAAGACAAAAGATTGAACTTAAACTGAGGTTATTTATTTATAACATCTTGCAGGCCAGATTTACTAACAGCGTGCACTAGAACAAACCGTCTTTTGACATAAAAAATAAATAAATAAAAGCTAATGTCAGGATTTACTAAAGACACACAGTGAAAAAAATTAGAGATGAAAATTCAGCTGTGGACAGTTATTTTTGTCTGACCTGATTGCATATGCAGTTGTAGGAGTTTCACTTTCAGACGGTGAATTTATGGGAGGAGAGTATTTAAATGATTAATGTAAAATTCTTACTAATGTTTGCAGTAGTATTTACTGGTATTTAACACCCAAAAAAGCATGTCTTAACCCAATTTGTGCTTGATTCAGGGGCGTTGCTAGTCTCTTTTTACTGAAGCATGAGCGCCAGTAAAATACAGCTGTGCCCCAGTAAAATATTACTGATAAATAATTTTATGTCAATGTAGATTACTGTTTACTGATCTGATAACACTCTTTATTTTTCTTAATCACTGAAATATAAGTCTTAAGTTTTTTTTTCTATCAGCTGTTTAGGATCACAACCTTAGAAATGGGTTTGCACAAAGGTCTGAAATTGTTCATGATTAAGTTTGATTCTTTCAAACAGTTCACTCACGCACTGAATCATTTGCTGGTGTTTCTCACACTGAAAGACTCGCTGAATATTTTTTAAGACCGAAAACAAAAAGAACGCTGGAAGTGGTCGACCTAAAATCCATTGTAGAAAACAAAACTTGCAAATGCCATCTATAATTTGGCAATGATGAATCAGCTCTTTATTGTGTGTGCAGCTTGTGAAACAACCCTGTGCTGCAGGTAATCATGATTTATATCCATTCCAGTCAAAACAAGATTTAAAAAAACGTATCAAAATATGGGCACACTTTCTCGCTGGAGGGCCTGTGCCCCTGTACTAATGAAAGGCTAGAAACAACCCTAGCTTGATATGGCTGCGATATTTGCTAATTTGGTAGATTGCACTGCTCTTGATAAATTGCGTTATTCATTATGGTATTGAATGGTGAATGGTGCATTGTCAGTAGATCGGCCAAAAACTTTCCACTCTCATCAGTGGAGGGGATTGCAGTCTCATCCTAATTTGACCTGTTTAGTAAATCTGGCCCTATATCTGTAGGATTAAAGGTAGGCCATATGACCAAAATCTAATATTACTCTGATTTTAACAGTAGAATATTTAATAGTGGAATACTCTTCACAGTACATTTCCCAATATAGTTATTGTTGCTGTAAATTTAAATCCTGAATCTTGCATAAACTACATTAGTCATATAGTAATGTCTATTTCATATCATATTCATATTTCAATCAGTGCAAAATCAGCTTAACATTAGGAAGCAAGTGAGTTTGAAATAAACAATATTATAAATATAACTGGATGAACCATGTGTGAAACCCATACACATCTGCCCACTGAGATACTTTGTACAGGGTTTAAAATGAACTTTCACCATTTGGCAAATGAGAGTAAAATGATGCTTTGGTGAGCAAACAAAGCTAAGGTAAATTCAGTTGTTGTTGTTTTTATAGGTATGACATGGTCTATGCATAAAATGCATTGTTTAAATTGAACGAATGCTGGTCTTATACTTAGATTTTTTTTTTAAATCTAACAAAAATGACGAATCAAATAAGATAAACTACAAAAAGCTCAGTAACTCTCATGTGTCCTGTGAGGAAGGTATGAGATAAAAAGATAGGAACTAAAGAAAAGAAACTAATTAAAAACCCACACACATTGGAGGTTCACGTCTTTTTTTCCATCATTTTGCATCTCAGGTTTTTCATGCAGAAAACACATTCTATGTGAATGGCCTTCCAATATCTTTATTAAACTTTCAGGGGTTTTTTAATATTTTGTAAATGTTTTGTTTTGTAAATACCTGATTTTAAACCCCTGATAAGTTTGAAATCTCACCGGTCTTTCCCCTTGGTTTCAGATTGATGTTCTGCAGGCCGAAGTGGCTGCTTTGAAGACTCTGGTCCTGTCAACCTCTCCCACATCCCCCTGTAAAGAAATGCCCCCCGGTCCCAAAGCCCCCTTTAAGAAAGGCCACGCTCGAAACAAGAGTATGAGCAGCGCCATGTTGGGCAGCCAGCAGGAGGTCGCAGTGACGCAGCCCTTTGTACGTGAGTGTAAAGAGGTTTGTATCTAGTGGTGAACGTCCATTTGTCTAGCATCACTCCCACACCTACAGAAATTTCCCATATACCCCTAGGTTTGTTTCATGTCAGCCATTGATGTCTTATTAAACACAAGCAAATGTATTTTATCTAAAGAGTTCATATGTAGCTGAATCACCCTAGCACATGTCCAGTGCTCTTTCTGACTACATGCTAAACCGAATATACTGTCTAAATAGCACATTTAAAAAACAAAAGTGACCAAATTACTGTGAATGGTAACAACATGTGAGCAACAGTATCTACATTATAAAGTCCATATATATATTATTACAATAACAGTATATCAGCAAAATAATAAAACAAAGAATAAAACATTAAAATACACCTAAGAACTTTCAAAAGCAAGTGCAAGTAGATGGTCCTCGTATGTGATTTAAAAAGACTAATGAAGGACAGTTTCTGATATGAAAAGGCACATTATCATGATTTCACTTCTGCACTTCTATGTATGTTCATTGATGAATAAACAAAATCTTCATTTGTATTTCAAAGACAAAAGTCTTGAACAACTTGAGGGTTATAAAATGATGACTATCGTGTTAAAAACAAATACTTTAAACTGAATTCTGTATCTAATTGGGAACAAATAAAGGGAGACCGACAATAGAGAAACACTGACCTCCCAGTCACGTACCTAGTAGAGCTGAACTGAAGATGATTCAGTGGTGCATGAAAAGCCCCAAATACAAAGAATTGCAACAATCCACCCTTTAAGAAATGAAATCATGCATATGTTAATATCATTAAAAGACATAAACGTTTTCATTTTTGCATTTGCCCAAAGTTTAGAAAAAAATACAGCTTTGAGTCAGTTCAATAGCTTATAAAATGGTTCTGAATCAAAGGTCACACCAAGATTTTTTGCTTAATTATGTAGTTTAGAAATAAGGGCTTATAGTTATATTTTTGGTTGAACTGATAGGACACACAACTACTTTCATTTTAGCTTCATTAAGTTGAAGAAATTTTACAGCTGTTTATATATTGATATCACTCTGATAATCCAACAAGGAGGTTAATGCAAAACTATCATTGACCTTCAAAGGAAAATAAAACCGTGTCGTCATCATAACAATGATAAGTGACATTGTGTTTTTGACAAATAGGACCTAGTGGTAACACATATGGGAAAAACAAGATGGGACCTAGAATGGAGCCTTGAGGAACCCCACAAACACTCAATAAGCAGAAGAAGAAGAGTCATTTCACAGTTCCAGGGCTTTTTGAGAAGCGTTTGCACCATAGTGTACTTAAAACATAATAGAACTATACCATTAACTAAATTGCTCTTTACAGCTGACAAAAGACTGGGACCAACAACATCCAAAACTAAAAAAGAAGAAAACAATATATCCTAAAATGTCTACAAGATGAGAAAGAGAGACAGGTTCAAAATCTGTTAAGTATGCACAGCCAGAACACATATGTAGACAGTAATGGTCAGTAGGAGAAATTCTTGTTCTAATCAGCTCAAACATACCCGTAAAAAATGGAAAAAGTTTTCTAGCTTATTAGGGTTGAATCAAGAAAAGTAGTTAGTTAAGGTCAAGTCAAATGTATTTGTATAGCTCTTTTCATAATACACGTTGTTTCAAAGCAGCTTTACACTAAAATCACGACGGTAATGTTTATATCCTAACATCTATGCCTTTGTTGCGTTTAGCAGATTGGAGCCGATTAGAGACATACAATATATCTACCTTTACATAAATGGCTTGGTGATAATATAGGTACATTTTGCTATGATATAAACAATCAAGCAGGTTTCCTATATAGCATATATGGCTTGACCTGTGTATATTGTATGTATGCAGATAAAGCTGAATATATGCATGCATGCATGCATGCATGCATGCAAGCTTGCTTATTATGCTCAAGAGCATGATCTAGTCCAGGTCATACTAACAAGAAAATTCTAACCACAGCTGTAGTTCAACCACATAACTTTGCTATTGTTGGTTTCAGGAAACACCAAATCGTTCATCTCTGTTGCTAATGACAGAACTTGCTATCGTTGTTGGCTAACAATGCTTGGGGGAAACACACCCCTGTTTGACTTTCTTCTGTGTAACACAAAAGATTTTAAAAGATTACATACTGGGCATTGTTTTCCATATAATGAAAGTGAACTGTGACTGAAGCCACACAGTTTATCACCTTTTATGAACCATCTTCCTTTCAACCAGCATTGTGGACTTTAAAAGTTATGTTGTAATTGTGAATATTAAATAGTATGTGCGTTTTTGACAATACGTGTTTGTTTGTTAGGTGGATTCACTGCTCTTCAATGAGTTCAAAGTCTGGAAAGAGGAGCCAACTCTGGAGAGAAGCTGCTCCTTCCTCGAGCGCATTTACAGAGAAGACATCTACCCATGTCTGACGTTTTCTAAGAGTGAGGTATGCTTCTGCTGTCATCCCTCGGTAGAACTTAATAGCACCTCCTCCTACTTTATTTTATAGACATTAGTTTCTGTAAATGATTAGCTCTAATGAGCACTATACGAGTGTGACAGCTCAGCTAATCGTTGAGAATCTTGGCTAATAACTGAGATCTCCAGCTGCTCTCTGCTGGTTGAATCTACTCATGAATTGCCAAAAACATGAATGTCAACTGTTTGAAACTAGGTTACAAAGCTACACGCTGCTCATAATGTGAAATAGTTAACTAAAGTCAAGATTCCTAATTAAAAATTAGTGCACTACACTTCATGTAACTAATGGAAAAGTTGATAACTGCACTTATGCTGTACAATGGGGCAATTTTTTTTAAATTATAAGATTGTTTAATTCACATTTTCAAGCAGCTTTGATCTAGCACAAAACATTGAGCATATCATTTAAGGTGGCAGAATCAAACTTTATATATTTATACGCATACTCGTGAAGTACATCTTGACCAACAAAAAATGCCATTTTAAGGCATATAGACTTTACAGTGAAATTTAGGATAAATGTCCTACTTTTACCAAGTGCTTTTCTTTTCTTTTTTTTTTTTTTTTAGAAATGCTCTGTTTTCATAGTGTTTGAAAAACAATTACTTTATTCAGGGTTCTTAACAAGTCTTAAATTTAACTTACAATTTTAAGAGTTCTTAAATTTGGGGACAGAGAAGACAGGAATTGCAGTATGAGTTAATGTGATTATTAAACTTCAAAAGTCTATGATTTAATAAATATACATGAGTGCTGCACATTGAAGGTAAAATATGGCACTGTTGTGGTGTCCTGGCTCATTGTTAAAGAGGATTTTGCTATCAGTGAATACCTTGCATTTATACCAAGCAATTGCTTATGATCTGCTGTTAATGAATTATAACATTTACTTTATGGTTTCTTTATATTGTAATATGCTGTAGATGATCATAAGAGTGCGTATTTTATCTCTCTCATCTTTTTGAATGAGCAGCTAGAAGTAGTAAAGCATAAACATTTCAAAATAAGAGTCTTCTGGTGTATTTTAGGCTTAGTTATAATTGAAAGTAATTTTATGCTTATGGTCTTGAATATATGTAGATTTTACTAGATTTTACAGCACAATAATTTTTAAAGACATGATTATAGTATGCTAAAAAACCAAAATATCAAAATTAAGTCTTACATAAGTCCTTAAAAAAAAATAAAATAAAAAAAAAAACTTAACAGGTAAGCCTGTCCCATATTTTGTTGAATAAAACAACAGAATACAAAAAGGATGTTTATTTCAGTTATAATCAAAGAAGCTGGCATGAAAAAACTGTACACACATGTAACAGAACACTTTAAAGGAATATTTCACCCAAAAATGAAAATTCTGTCATTAATTACTCACCCTCATGTTGTTCCAAACCCGTAAGACATTCGTTCATCTTCAGAACACAAATTAAGATATTTTTGATGCATTCTGAGATGCAATGTAATTAACATGATCAATATCCAGAAACGTAGCAAGGAGATCGGTAAAATAATCCATGTGACATCAGGGTTCAACCGTAATTTTATGAGGCTATGAGAATACTTTTAGTATCCAAAGAAAACAAAAAGAACGACTTGATTCAACAATTTGTCTTCTCCGTGTTGCCCTATAGCGCCATTTTGGAGAGTAGCCACTGAACGTAAACAGCGTATGCTGTTCTGTATCAGCTGCGCCACGCGGATACGTTGTTTTTGTTCAGATCAAAGCGTAAACGACGTAAACAGCGTATCCGTGTGGCGCAGCTGAATGAACGGAGAAACTTTTGGTGTATGTCGAGGGTTACCCGGAGTTGTATTTTTTAAGGTTTCTGCTAATATGACAGTTTACTTGAGCAAAAACCAAAGATTTTAGAGCGCTCGTGCTTTAATCCTTTGATTAGACTGACAGGACAGCTGATTTGGTGGTTGCCTAGCAAAATAAAAAACCGCAGCGCACTGCAATTTTTAAAAAGTCACCAAAAAAAAGGCAGTGCGGTGCGCCTCGCGTTTTCAGGCCTAAAAAACGCGTTCCGTGTGATCGGGGCCTAAGAGTGCAATGGCCACAAGCGATGACATTGTGGAGGCTATTGTCGGATCCACAGACACATTTCATGAGGAAAGTTAACGTGCATGTTTTAATCAGCCCAGAAGTTTCGTCTGAATTGCACATGTTTCTACTTTTACATGCAAATGACTTGTTGCACTGATGAATACGCTAAATTTCCGGCATCAATTCTAACCGAGACTTTTGAAAAGGATGGAATGGCTGCCCACATTCTCTCTCTGTATCCTTGACGATCGTGTAAACGGGGATCGTTTTCATTTTAAAACGGCGTTTTAGAATGAAAACAATCCCCGTTTCCACAACAACGCTCAGCTGCCTGCAGATATGCCTGCGAATAAATCGGCCTAATTTGCAGTACAATCGGCCGATGTGATTATTTTAAAAATGCCAAAAATCAGCCCGATTAATCGGCCGGCCGATCAATTGGTCGACCTCTAGGCTTATATATATAGTTTGTGTGATCCACAGCTTGGATCAGCGATCCTGGAGGCGGTGGAACAGAACACACTGAGCGTGGAGCCGGTGGGATTTCAGCCGCTGCCGGTGGTCAAAGCGTCTGCTGTTGAGTGTGGTGGACCCAAGTGAGTATGGCTGAATTTACAGTCACTTGACACAAAGTCTGTGTCAAGGCCCATAATTTGATAAGAAAGTAGATTCATGAATCTGAAACTCTCCTAATATGAATGAAATATGAGTTAAGTATCATGCAGCTAGACTATGACAGTGTAAGCAAATGTAATTAATAATTAGATTAATATTTGCCTTTTTTTGTAAACTAACATATCATTGTGCTTGTAAGACATTTAAAAAAAAGATAAGATAAGAAAAGAAATTACACGCATAACATCATACATACACTGAGGAAGAACACAGACATGCAAAGCATGCTGGGAAACCACAAACCATACAGGACCTGTCATGAACAGTAGGAAGCATCACCAAAGACTTACACACAAGGACAAAAACAGACATATGATACACTTTCTCTTTAATTTATTATACATTGATTTATATTTAACCAATGTGTTTTTTTTTTTTTTATTAGATGTGTATCTAAAGTTTGTCAGATTTATAAATACTCTATTTCTCTAATGTCGCTGTTTATTTTTATTTCATCGTTCTTAAAAGTGTTGTGTGGATCATGTGTACTGAACAGCCTGTCAGCATGACTTTCTTTCGTCATTCTTTCTTTCTGTATTTGTGTCCTTTTGTTGATTTTGTTCTTGTTCCGATGGGCTTCCTGTTGCAGCAGGATGGCACAGACTCTCGTGTAAGTGAATCAGTTGATCAGTCCCTCAAGTCCTCCTGATCTGACCCGTGCCGCCCTGCCTCCCAATCCTTGTCTTGATTTCCCTAGTGTCTGTTTCAGGGAGTTCATATCTCAGTGCCTGATATCAATTTTCATTATTCACACAAGTGTTAGTTCACAGTCCTAAATCGCTCCTCAGATGTCCATCAGGTTTGTAGTATAATATATTTCTAAAAGCTTTCAATCTCTTCCCCGCTGTGCAGGAAATGTGCCCTGTGTGGTCAAACCAAAACCTGCAAGCACAGAATCAAGTTTGGCGACTCCAGCAACTATTATTATGTATCTCCGTTTTGCCGTTATCGGGTGAGTATTGCATTATTGCCTTGTTATAGATTTCGCAGCATCTCCTCTGAAATTATTTGAAAAACACACATTTGGTGTTTAGTGAAAAATGGATGCTTGGGTAGATCGTCTTCAGAAAATATTCATATTTCTCATTCTGGTGTGTTGCATATTAAAAAGAAAGCATATTTATGTGTTTCAGTGGTTGTAGAATTAATGTTTTAAATATCAAAATCGAACGTATTAAAAGTTTAACATTAATATCAGCAAATATTTGGTTCTAACATCAGACCATCCTACCAAACCGAGCAAGTGGATAAAAAGAGCAATTGCAAAGAAGGGGCCTGGAAATCTGCTGTAACATTTCATCTAGGTTCACTTCAGCAAATTTGGTATCTTTGATAAGGTGACTAGATTTAAAAACTCATGAAATAATGAGAAATTGACTGAAGACTGAATTAAGACCAGCGAAAAAAATGAGACCATAAATGTGACTTGGGCCTGAATGTGAGGGAGGTGTGTTTCATTCTGGAGAAATTGATCTTCATCAAAAAAATTTTTAAAAATTTGATTTCACCACAAGCCTATATTAGACAAGCGGTTCATAAATGTAATGAAATTTGTGAAAAACAATTTCATTTTGGAAGCTTTACCAATAAATGCATTTTGATATACAAATAGATAGCAAAATCTGCAACATTACAAAATCTACATTACTGTGTCTGCCCATGACTTTGTAACTGAGAGAGAAAACTACCTGCAAGAAATGTCAGAGAAAATAATTTCACCTTGTTTGAAGAGGTTCCTCCCAAACCTACATTTAGAAGTTAAATTGACCATTATAAATCAAATCGTTCCAGTGTTGATCATGTTTGTGCTCTCAGAGTAAATCTCAAGATATTTCACTTCAGTATCAAAAGAATTCTTGAAAAGAAGAATTCTTTCAAGAAGAATCTTGAAAAAAGCTGAAAAGCCTGTTATACCATAATAAAGGTTTAATTATATTGCTTAAATTTTTCTTTAGATTTTTGAAATATGTCTTTAGATTCACCATGTCAGCGTTTTAGTATTTGGTTATTATGCTTTGAATATTATCATCATTCTCATTTGTAGTACTGAGGTCTGTATAAATGTCACTTTTCTTCTCTACCTACATCAGATCACGTCTGTCTGCAACTTCTTCACCTACATTCGTTACATCCTCCAAGGACTAGTCAAACAACAAGATGGTAAGCTAATAATTCATCTCTTATATAGTCTCATCATTCAAAACTATGTATCAGCATCCAAGCTTGATGCTGTTCTCCACATGAATTTAATCTGGTTCATATACAGTGGGGAAAAAAATTATTTGATCCCCTGCTGATTTTGTAAGTTTGCCCACTGACAAAGAAATGATCAGTCTATAATTTAATTGGTAGGTTTATTTGAACAGTGAGAGACAGAATAACAACAAAAAATCCAGAAAAACGCATTTCAAAAAAGTTAAAAATTGATTTGCATTTTAATGAGTAAAATAAGTATTTGACTCCTTCACAAAACATTACATATTACTTGGTGGCAAAACCCTTGTTGGCAGTCACAGAGGTCAGACGTTTCTTGTAGTTGGCCACCAGGTTTGCTCACATCTCAGGAGGGATTTTGTCCCACTCCTCTTTGCAGATGCTCTCCAAGTCATTAAGGTTTCGAGGCTGACGTTTGGCAACTCGAACCTTCAGTACCCTCCACAGATTTTCTGTGGGATTAAGGTCTGGAGACTGGCTAGGCCACTCCAGGACCTTAATGTGCTTCTTCTTGAGCCACTCCTTTGTTGCCTTGGCCATGTGTTTTGGGTCATTGTCATGCTGGAATACCCATCCACGACCCATTTTCAATGCCCTGGCCCTGACGGTACATGGCCCCGTCCATCGTCCCTTTGATGCGGTGCAGTTGTCCTGTCCCCTTAGCAGAAGAACACCCCCAAAGCATAATGTTTCCACCATGTTTGACGGTGGGGATGGTGTACTTGGGGTCATAGGCAGCATTCCTCCTCCTCCTCCAAACACAGCGAGTTGAGTTGATGCCAAAGAGCTCAATTTTGGTCTCATCTGACCACAACACTTTCACCCAGTTCTCCTCTGAATCATTGGCAAACTTCAGACAGGCCTGTACATGTGCTTTCTTGAGCAGGGGGACCTTGCGGGCGCTGCAGGATTTCAGTCCTTCACGGCGTAGTGTGTTACCAATTGTTTTCTTGGTGACTATGGTCCCAGCTGCCTTGAGATAATTGACAAGATCCTCCCGTGTTGTTCTGGGCTGATTCCTCACTGTTCTCATGATCATTGAAACTCCACGAGGTGAGATCTTGCATGGAGCCCCAGTCCGAGGGAGATTGACAGTTATTTTGTGTTTCTTCCATTTGCGAATAATCGCACCAACTGTTGTCACCTTCTCACCAAGCTGCTTGGCGATGGTCTTGTAGCCCATTCCAGCCTTGTGTAGGTCTACAATCTTGTCCCTGACATCCTTGGACAGCTCTTTGGTCTTGGCCATGGTGGAGAGTTTGGAATCTGATTGATTGATTGCTTCTGTGGACAGATGTCTTTTATACAGGTAACAAGCTGAGATTAGAACCACTCCCTTTAAGAGAGTGCTCCTAATCTCAGCTCCTTGCCTGTATAAAAGACACCTGGGAGCCAGAAATCTTGCTGATTGATAGGGGATCAAATACTTATTTGACTCATTAAAATGCAAATCAATTTGTAACTTTTTTTGAAATGCGTTTTTCTGAATTTTTTTGTTGTTATTCTGTCTCTCTCACTGTTCAAATGAACCTGCCATTAAAATTATAGACTGATCATTTCTTTGTCAGTGGGCAAACGTACAAAATCAGCAGGGGATCAAATAATTTTTTTTCCCCACTGTAAGTTTGTTTTACTTATAAAAATAATTTGTTGTTAGATTATGAAATCATTGTGTATTCTACTAAATGTGTTATGTAAGGCATTTTCCAATAAATGCGTTATTCAAAATTCAAATACTTTTTCTGTTAAAAAGCTACTTTTTGGCTTCTTTGGCCGCACAGTTGCTGATTATCCCATTGTCTCCAATGGTAAAGCACAATAATACATGTGTTCCATTGTCACTGCACTATGCAATCTACAGTTTCTGGTATCTACAAAGGCTCTTCGACAGTTAGGGAAACAGTCATTTCAGTCTGGCAGAATACACTGAGAGGGATAACCTGCTTCTCTGTACAATTAAAACACTAGAAAGATAGATAATAGAAAACAATGATGAGCCAATTTTAATTCAGGAGACTGTTCGCAAAAGCCCAGCTTATTTTTAAATTAGAACCAAACTACTGAGTATTTAGTACTTCAGGGACATAAAATCAAATCAAAGTACTATACAGAAGTACAGATACCTTAACAAAATATTACTAGAGTAAAAATTTAAGTTTTTAAAATTATTTTAATTCAGTAAATGAACAAAAGTACTTGATTTTTAATGTACTTTAGTAAAGTAAATAGTACTAATCGATGAACTGCACTTACTTATTTTGTATCTTTATCCTACAATAAGGAAGATTAATGGAAAAACGTACATTTATTGATCTAATGTGAGAAAAGATTTTATTACCAAAACATACAGTATCAAACCATTAACCTTCAACCTACTATAATGTCAGTTTAAAGGGATAGTTCACCCAAAAATGAAAATTCTGTCATTAATTACTCACCCTTATGTCGTTCCAAACCCTTAAGACCTTCGTTCATCTTCGGAACACAAATTAAGATATTTTTGATGGAATCTAAGAGCTCTCAGACCCTCCATAGACAGCAAGGATACCACCACGATTAAGGCACAGAAACGTAGCAAGGACATCAGTAAAATAGTCCATGTGACATCAGGGGTTCAACTGTAATTTTACGAAGCTACGAGAATACTTTTTGTGCGCAAAAAAAACAATAATATAATTTTTTCAGCAGTTCTTCTCCCCGAGTTACCGTCTTCTGCCATTTTGGAGAGTACCCCAGAACGTAATCAACGTAATGAGTGTTGTTTACATTCAGCAGGCGCGTGCTTTTGCTGAACGTAATCAGCGTTGTTTACATTCAGTATGTTCAGTTCTAGGGTACTCTCCAAAATGGCGGAAGACGGTAAATCGAGGAGAGGAACTGCTGAATAAACAGCTGAAGTCGAATCAGAAAAATAAGCGAATAAATCATTCATTGCGATTTGTGAACTGATTCAACAGGTTCATTGAAAAGAATCAGCTCATTTATGAATCGGACTTTGCTATCACCCTGGAAGAGAGTGTTCTTTTTTTCAGTTTGAAATAACGAAGAACTGTATGTTTTTATGTAATGTAGTTGACTTAAAACATACAATATAATACTTCTGGAATGTAGTGAAAGTAAAAGTTTCCTAAAACAAAAATACAATTCAAAAAATGACCTTAAGTAACTTAAAAAAGTAATAATAATTTAATACATTACTCTTCACCACTGCATAAAGCACAGGATTTGTTAATGTGACGATTGTTTGCAACAATGGTAAATGTAAAAATGCAGAAGTTTGTTCTTATGAAAGTTTCCCTTCTAATACGTCATGGCGCTGTGTTTTACCAAGCAGAGCAGATGTTCTGGGAGGTCATGCAGCTACGGAAGGAGATATCCAACGCTAAGCTGGGGTACTACAAAGACGAACTGTGAACAGAGCAATTACCGTCATGCGAACGCCATCGTCTTAACCTGGCCGCTCCTTGACATGATGGAGTTTACCAGTCCTGTCAGAGTGGCTTCCCAGGGACCACCACACCTCATTATATTTCTTGAAACAGAAGGAGAAGATGACACTAAAGCATGAACTGTAGCTGGAGGTTGTGTTCTCTCTGAAGAATCTGTACAATGAAGGATGAATCACACTCAAATAAACGCGTCTCAACCTCTCTTAGATTGATATGTTCAGTGCTGTAGCTAGCTGTGTGCTGTTGTGCTGTTGTGTTTCTATATCTGGAATGTTCTGTGTGTATCCTCTCAGACCACTATATGTATTTCTCCTGAGACTCATCTAGCCTCCCTCATTTTGATTTTAGTGCCTTTCTGGAAGCCTGAATAAAGTTGTGCACCTCCAGAGGAGAATTAATGCTGGTGTTTGTCCTCATGAAGCGGTGACCTCTCAGAGCCACAGCATGTGACGATACATGAAGACTTTCTCTGCTGTAAAGGGCCGTTCACACCAAGGATGATTAATATAATGATAAGTGTAACAATAAAAATGTGATAATCATTCCAATTCTGATTGCCTGTTAGTGTTTTTATTGTTCATGAGCTGGAAAAAGGGACAGTTTTTAAAGGGTTAGCTCACCCAAAAATGAAAATAATTTTTCGCCCTCATGACGTTCCAAACCCACATGACTTTGGTAAAACTTTGAAACACAAATGAAGATACTTTTAATCAAACCTGAGAGATTTCTGCTCCAACTTTGAAAGTCTGAGTAACCAAAACGTATTTCCAAAAAGGATATAAAAGCTTTGTAAAACAAATCCATATGGATCTTGGCAGTTTAATCCAAAACTTATGAATAGAAAAGATGACTTTCTATGATGAACAAAATTTTTTTTTAATCTAAAAAATGATTGACACACATAGATTTGATAAGCAGAAGCTTGTGCATGCATTGAAAAAGTCCATATAACCTTTTTGTATCTTTTAAGTTTTGGGTACTTGGACTTTGCGCTTAGGAATCTCTTATTTTTGGGTAAAAAAAAAAAACAGCCTTTCAGGCTTTTTTTTTGTTTGTTTTTTTCAGCTGATGAATGCTAAAAATACTGAAAGGCAATCTCAATTCACCCAACTTTAAAGATCTCAAGCATTTAAAGAGGCAGACAACAAAACACACTTATAATAAACAGAACATGACACTTTGTTGGTGTGGATTCCAATATAGTTAGTTTTATAGCTATCGGTGTTGGTGTGAACAGGCCTTAAAAGTGGCTGGCAGGAACATTATCATTTAAATATTAATTTTATAAAACATCATTTTATATTCTGGTTGGAAAAGCCATGTTAAAAAAAAATCCAACAGTCTGTTCCTTGTTAGTAGCATAAATAATTTATTTAAATTGTGGTTATATACATAAATCGAGCAAAGAATACAATGTTCAGCACTGCAACTTTTTATGAAATGGGATTATATCAAAATATAACGCTATAATCAACACTTTTCATGATTATTTGATCTTGGCATCTGTAATAGTAAAAATGTAGTAAAAGTTTAGAGAAGAATTTCACATTTAGTACTTGTTTAATATGGAAAGATGTTAATTAATCTTAGATTGAAAAGGTAGGTTTTGAAAGAAAATCAAAATGGCAGGTCGGAAGTTTTGCTGTTTATAGCATAATTAGTATCAATGTTCTCAGCATGATCCAAGGAATCTATCAAGACCTAGCAAGTCTCTTGACAACAGGCAAAATTGATCAAAAGCTATTGCCATTTTTTTAAATCATAATTTTTGACCACAAGTTGGCGCTGCCCCAAAACATTTTGAGCACCTTTAGAATATATTAAGTTTCTTAACTATGCAATGTATTTGTTAAATATAGCATTTTACACCAAAATTTTAAAATGGCTGACACACAAAATGGCTGACATGGAAAATTTCGACTTCGTATGATGCACTAAATCTTGTATTTTTTGGCCAAACTATTAAGTTATAAGCAAAATTAGCCGTTTTTAATATTTTCTGTGCAGGTAACGCCATAGACTCGAAAGAAGATGACTAACGATTACAATAGGTACATACACACCTTTCGTGCTTGCTCTCTGATAATGATTATGTATACACTCACATGTATTGTAAGGTATATTGAAAGGTGTAAGAAAAAGCTCTTGTGTGATATTGCTTAATTTAAGCATCACTTTGCAGTTTTAATTACATATTTATGAAAAAAACTATGTAACACTTTATTTTAAGGTGGCCTTGTTACGCGTTACATGTACTTGCTATTATAATAACAATTACTTATGCATAATTACGTACAAGTAACCCTAAACCAAACCCTAATCCTAACCCTAAACATATAGTAAGTACGTGTAGTTAATTAATATTACTCATTACTTAAGTGTATAATTACACTGTAACAAGGACACCTTAAAGTGTAGCCAAAAACCAAAACCAAATTTGGTTCACTCAGCAGCCATACTTTTAATGTGCCCAAGTGGCTATAACATGTAAGTACAGCTCTGAAATGTCTGTAAATATTACTTTAAATCTGTAAATATACAGAATTTTTAAACTTAAAGTATTAAAATAAATAATCATGGGATGATATTGTATATTGATATTTTACTTTTCCATTCATTTATGGGCAAGTGAATCCTACTGCTGCTTTATCATTTAGCAAACAGCTAAGTACATAATAAACTGCAATGAAATGCCTCCTGGTTACAAAACATCATAGCAACCACTATGACAACTATATAGCTAAACTATATGATTATGTGGGTAAATTGGGTATGTGCAACCACTATATTTAATATGTAATCTAATTTTATCATTAATGCTGTTGAAGTGAATTTTTGCTCTGTTATTTTTTCCGGTCAAATACACAAGTGTCCAGGATATCAATGATCTATTTGGACAGAAACACACCCATCAATCCCTTCAGCTCTTGTAGCATGTCTGTGTGTGATTACCTCATAAAGCAAAGCTTCCTTTATGGCCTCCTACAGGTGTTTTCTCGGCAGTGGGTGGATTTTGCCTCTAGGGTCAGTGAACAAAGTACATGTGAGACTGCACGACGACTGTCATTTTCACTGAATAAGAACCTCTTTTTTTCTTTTTCTATATACATTACTAATTATTTTAATGTAAGAATACATCTATCTATGGTGTATATGGAGTTACTGATGGATTACACTTGAGCTGTTCACTTTAATGGGTCGAATCCAACAGAACCGAAGTCTACATTTTGGGGAGAAAGGTAGAACCTTTTTTGTTTGTTTGTTTTTGTATAAACAAAATCTAAATGTATTGCTATCGCGATCAATTCAAGGGGATGGGCAGCTTAACTATATTTGCATTGTACAACTTACATTGTTGTGATGTTTATTATATTAGCAGGTTGTAGTGATGATTTTAGATGACTGAATTTAATGTAATGTAACCTACATTACATTAAGATGATTATATAATATGGTCATTTCTGTTGATCTGCTGTGTATGTGAAGTTTGCGAACAGTCAGATCAGCTAAAATGGCTGCCGCCATTCTTGGCAATGATCAGTTTGAGCTTGTGTTAGGAGGGCATACATTTTCAGATTTGTTCTACGTTGACTTTAAATGTTCGAGTTTAGAAGTATTACAATTTTGTTAAAAGAAGTGCAACCAAATGATTATAACAATATTATTGAATATATTAATAATATTATATTGTTAGGTGGATCAGTATAAACTGATATACTTTGTGTGAGATCATGAAATTTTGTTTGTCACATTACATTAGGAGTACAACAAAAAGGAATCCAATGTGGTTGTCTTCTTGACACAAACAAACTGCAATCTTTCTAATTTTTTCCTGAAGTGGGGAAAGTGAGGTCAATTAGTATTTGGGTCAATTCATGTCAAAGATACAGCCTGTCCCATTTTGTTCACACAGTGCTTTTATAGTAGATGGTTTGACAAAACTTGCACTGAACGAAATTCAGAAAATCCGGAGTTGATCCAATGGATGTTCTTGGAGAAAATGAGGCACTGCAGCAGTTTTTTAATGGTAAGACACCTAAACAACATTCACTTGACTTACCCTACAATGTTAGTTAAACAACTGCTTTTGCTGGTCAGGAGTATTGTCATCATGGGATCAGATGTATTTTTAACCTCCTTTTCATGTTTCATGTAGCCTATGTCACTATCAGCTATTATATCTGTGAAAATTATATTACATTGAAATCCAGTTACCAACCAGAAATTTATTGTGCTATGCAAACAACATAGATTAAGAACTGTAAATGTTAAGATTGTATGCTTGGAGGTTGTGTTTTACATGGTTTTCAAAGTGTATCTAATATAGATGGCTGTAATCTATACAGTATGAAGGTACAGTTTACCATCAATAGTTCAAGGCCACGGATCTATAAAACCAGTCAGAAGAGCTATCAGATCAAGGGCATACATTCATACATATGTTAATTGTCTTCTTGATTTGTCTATATAGTATATCATTTTTATAATTCTATAATTTTAGTTTTGTTTTTATTATTGCACATTGTGCTGATTTTATTATGTCCTCTGTGAAACCCTTTTCAGGTTCTGGTGTCATTTCTTGATATTATGGTACATTTAGCCTGTTTTGTCTTGCTGAGGCACATCAAGTTCATTATCCTCATTCTCTAGAGTGACTTTTGTCTGAGATTTGTTTTGAGGTCCATCTGGGCTGTTTGTTTGGTAGTGTTAGTGGATATTTTAGTTATCTGATGGCCTCTGGAAGCTGGTTTCTGGACCAGATTGTCTGTGTATTGTGAGAGGTTCTTCAGGTCCCTTTCCTTTCTTGGCAATATTGTGGTGTCCAGGTATCTGGTGATTGGTGAGACATGTAGTAAGATATGTGTCAATGCTTTGAAATTTCTCAGAAGGATTTTGTATTGTGTATAGAGGCATAGATGCTTGCATGTTCCATTTTAACTGTACAAAAATAGTCTTTTAAGGTGCAGTTACATAAACAAAGGTCTATTTTTAATAGAGTAGTATATGTATAATACACAGCTCACACAGAAGTCTCTTTCAAAACAAGCAGCTTTCTGTTTTTCAACACAGCAAAGTCATGACGAACTTGAAAATGAGCAAAATCTGCATGAGGAACATTTTCACCCACAAGTGAAATCTTGCCAAGCACAGTAAATGTGACCACATATTTATGCCACTTGATGTTGCAAATTTGGTAACTTTGGTTGAATATGGAAAAAAAACAAAGCTCAAACTACTTGAAGCAAGAGAACCAATGGGTAAAATAAAGTGACTAAAAGCCTCATTTCATCAAACCTCCTTCCCAAAATTCATCACATAAGGAGAAATGTGAACAAGAGACAGTGTTTTAACTTTTTTTTTTATTCCATCAGGACAGGATGTGAGTGGTGTGTTAGAGAGTGCCGTGGTAGACACCAGTATTCTGGAGCAGTATTTGAGCAATGAGACAGATCCCACTTTGTGAGTTCTTTCAAACATCCCAAGTAAAATAATTTCAAGTAAAGTCCACTTAACTTCCTCTAAATGACAGCTTGCCACGGAAAAATGGTTGTTATTTTTTTTTTAGCATGTTTTTCTAATTTCTTAGCATGTTACCTGAGTCACCACCAGATTCAGGATCAGAGCTTAGTTCTCCACCACAAATACCAGGTGAAGTGTTCTCTGAGCCGAAATCCCAAACTCAAAGTTCTTATATTGCTGCTTGTAGTCATTAAACAATCTGTCTTTTCACCAGATTCAAGATGGTCACCGGAACAAAGCAGCCCGGTTGTGCATAGCCTGTCAGAAGACTCCTTCCCTCTATCTTGTCCCTTTAAAGACAGGAAACATGATGTTGGCAGACCCCTTGGGAACCACATTAAAGCCATTTCACCTTCTTCGCTTCCTCAGTACAGTCTCAACACAGTTGAGAGTTACAGACAGGCAACCACGTCCCATAATGCACCCATCCACGGTGTCCCACCATATACTCAGTGCCCACCGATGGGACTTCCAGCAGGACATATGCCAGCTAATGCAGCTGCGGCCTCCTCATGTGTGCCCCATGCAATGTGCTCAGAGACAATGTACCCTTATGTGCCCCCAAAACATAATCAACATGTAGGGTAAGGATGTGTGTTGCATGTGCTGTTCTGCTTCTTTTTGCAGTTCATTCAGTATATTTACAGTCTGTATTTCTTTAACAGAAATATCTTACACGAAAATAAGAAAAGAAGAAGGTCAAACTCTTTTGAGGGGCACACAGAGCAGCGCAGGGGTGCTGACCCAGTTTGGACCAAACCATCACTCTGTAAGTATTATATCGTGCAGAATGTTTTCCTCCTATCTGAGGTGACCATGTTCTATTTTCCCATTTAGAAATGTTGCTTTGTGGTGTAATATCTTACAACATCTTGGTCAGATCAAAATGCTCTAAAATGTACCTGAGGGTGCTTTCACATAGTACTTTTGGTGCACACCCGGGGTCATCACAGTTTTTAAGCTCTGGTGCGTATCCACGGACCATACCCAAATCTGCTTAAAGTTTTCCTGGTTCATGTGAACCAGGTGTGGTTTGCCGCTGATATGAACATGAGTGTACTAAATCGTAGAAGTGGATTGCTATCGATGAAGTGTGATTCGGTTTGTGTGTGTTCTCACTCACAGAATGTATATCTCATTGGACTCCCATGTACTTTACAACGTTTTCAGTACCTTCATAGCAGGTAGACACAAATGCTGTTTTGTGTTGAAACAAAGCCAAAGATTGAAAAACCAAAGTATAAAAGTGAGACAAGCAACGCTATGCATTTTTCACCTTCGTCTGCATTGTCATTACCTACCAACAGACGTAAACATTTGCCACACTGAGGCTGCAAAATTACCATGGTTTGGACCCAAAAACACAGTGTGAATCAAGCAAAGGTATCAGTTGTGAAAGCACCATAAAACTTTCAATTATTTGGTAGAATTTAGACATTTTAATCATTACTAATTTTACAGACACAATAAAGGAACATTTGGTTCATTCTGATACAGACCTGCTCAGTATTAATTAGTGCTGTCAGTCGATTAAAAAAATTAACTAATTAATCGCACATTTTTCTAAAATTAATCGCGATTAATCACGATTAATTCCACCTAACATTAAAGTTTTTAAATATACGTTTATATTGCAATAGTTTTGCATTCAATCTTCAAATGTACAATGTACAAACAACATAAAGACAGTATATTTTTAATATTTCTTTAATGGCATCTTTTTTATGATTGAAGGCCAGCATCACTGATATCAATACTACTGATGTCTCTATAAAATAGTTTTTTCCCCTGAATATTTAACCATTGACTGTAGCCAGTCAGCATTACAGTATAATTTAGATCTATAAATTTTAATATTTATTAGACTTAACTTCTAATTTAAGTGAACTTAAAACAATCACATGAACCTATTATAATAAATTTACATATTTAGCTACTTGTGCCCTTCAGCAGAAATATACCGAAAATGAATACTTACCAAACACTAAATTCTAAATTAAAGATGAACCCCTTAAAGCTATAAAAGTTATTGATTTCCTCTTTTTTTCTTGGGTTCTTGGATTAATAGACATCACAGCAGCTGGTTATTATCTTATTTGCCTGCTATAGCTTTAAAAGCTGCTGCTGCTGAACGTGACGCAGATCTGACATGCGTCTTATTTTCTCACAACTCTCTTTACCTTTTCTGACCAACTTCATGTCTTAAAGTCTCTACTAATGAGCGGAAGAGTTGAATCAGGTGTTTTAGATGAGGGAGACAGAGCTGGGGTGCCTCAGGACAGTTTTAAAAACCATTTCAGAGACATGTTCTTAAATGTGACGCATATATAACATATTGCATGCATGCACGCAGTTTTAAGGCAGCTTTTTGGTAAAAAAAAAGCCTTTTTGGTAACTTCATGCACGTAGTTTCTTTTGCTGTTTGATATGAAATGATACAGGCTACAGCGCGCGCCGGCACCTTTGTGCGTGTATTTGAAGAGGGCGCGCTAGGAGCACAGTATCTTTTCTGCGCTCGTTTGACTCCCGCCTGGCGCGGAGGCGAAGTTAGAGCGCGTCTGAAACGTCTCCCGTTTGATGTAGTCATAAAGAAGTTCTGCATCTAAATAAACGCAATCCTTTTCACGAAAAAAGAGACAGAGGCAGCAGCTGCAAATGGGGTGGCCAACCCTAGCCCCGCCCCTGCGTTAATTGCGTTAAATATTTTTAACGCCTTAGTCAGAAAAAATTAATCACATGTGTTAACGCGCTAATTTTGACACCACTAGTATTAATATATCATTTCTAATAATCATTAAGTGGAAATTTGGAAACAATTGTTAAATTCACCATCTATACCTAATATTTTCTTTTTATCCATCCATGTTGTAATTAGTGATATGAGCAACACAAACAAACAAAACATAAGTAAAATGGCAGTTATGCGCTGAGCAAAACATGTCTCAAAATGTACTGAACATTACACACATCTGCCAGAACTTCTGACAGGCACGTAAAACTATATGCTTTTAGTTTGTTTGAGGCACATAATATAAAGCATTGTCATATTTTGGATTATGTTTATGTTATTTTTTATGTTATATAACATTATGTTATTCACTGCTGTAAAGTGACACGACTTGCAGATATTTTGCACGCATAACAGAGACATGAATAATCAAATTTTTTGTCAGTTATTTTCATTATTAATTATTAGTGGTTTTATCAATTTGTTGTTGCAGCCCTACTCACTACCCCTACTAGAAACATTCAAAATAAAATACATAAACATAATGTCACGGGTTGCTTGGCAAGAGACAAAATGCAAGAAGATGATGAAGGGAGACAGGCTTTCCACAGGGTAATTCCAAAAGCAAATCCAGCACAACGTAAACACAGACGAGAACCAACAAACAATGAACGAGAACTGAGAACTTAAGTATGATGCCAAATAAAGGATCAAATGGGATAATTAATAGAGCACAGGTGGAAACAAATGAACTAATCAACAATGAGGCAAGGATCCAGAAGACTGCGGCAAAGCCAGAGTGACAGAGGACCAAGGTGGAGCCAGAGGGATGGAGGGACAAAGCAAAGGAGTGGAATCTCGGAGGAGTGGAATCTCGTAGCAATGGAGGGTCAACGACTGACCAAGGTGGAGCCGGAGGGACGAGGAAGCCCAGTGGATCCAGTAGGATGATGGGCCAGGGTGGATACGAGGGAGCTAGGGGCCAAGGTGAAGCCAATGGGTCGAAAGACCGAGGTGGAGTCCAGGCCTCGGAGGCTGGAGGCACAGACAGGGGATCCTCATGCCTAGGCAGAGCTGGAAACTGGAAGGCCCGAGGTGGATCAGAACACCCAGATGGCGCTGACTGAGGGTGAGCTGAGAGACTGACAGGAACTAGCAGAGGCAAGGCTGAGGAACTGGCTGGTTTTAGGAGAGGAGGTGGGAGAGGGAGGCTGGGTGGGAACACGGGAGACACAGGAAGCTTAGGAGACACAGAAGAGCTGGCCAGAACCAACAGAGACTCGGGAGAATTGGGTTTTACCTCCCCAAAGCAGTCAATTAAATCCTCCTTTAAACAGTCAAATTTTTCGGAGACCATGACAGCTCACTCTCAGCGGTGAAAGTATGGGCGGGGTCCCAATTCATTCCCTCAAACTCCATGAGAACTCTCACGGCAATACATGGTGTTGCCGGCTCACGCACCTGGTCAGACGTGTCTTGAGGCTCTGGCTCCTGGACGATGATCCGCTCTGTTACTCTAGTTTGTGCTGGATCGTCGATCTTGGTGGGCTTTGGCTCTCCGTCTGCGGTGGGCTCTGACGAACGCTCTGTGCTCCATGGAAACGAATGAATTAATCAACAACGAGGAAACTAAGTCACATAGGGCAGAACTAATAACATAATGAAAACACAGGAAAGATCAGACATGTGACACATAAAAGGATGATGATGATGATGATTATATAATAATATATATTCAACAACTAGCATACCAAAAGGGACTTAGCTCACCAAAATTTGTTTCAGGGAAAGTCTGTTAACTCGGTGAAATTTCATTGCCATTGCATATTATAGCATTGCTATTTCATATGTTGTTTCTTATGCTCAAATAACGTTAAAAAGTTTATATGTCAGATTGGATCAGCCAATGCACATGTGCAGTCCCAAGTTTGTTTGTGTATGAGGATAGTGACTGTTGCTTTGGCAACTGGAGCTTTTAACGCCGACTGCACAATGATGCAATGACTTTAATAATTGGCCACTGGCTCTTTTATCTAGAAGGTGGGACATATTCTGACATATTGCGTGTTACACTTTCTCCCATTCATAGTAATATGAGTGCACCGTCTTGGTATATATAAAGTCTTTGAGCTCAAACAGTAGAACATGGTGTTAGCAACACCAAGGTCATTAGTTAAATTCCTACACTGTAAAAAAATGACCGTGAATTTAACAATAAAAACTGTACAAATGCTACAGTAAAAACCAATTAATTGGTTAACGCCTTCAGTAGGTTGGCATATTATTATTATATCAGTTAATGAAATTACAGTATTTAAATGTAAATTTAAGTTAAATCCGTAAAACCTAAAATGTCTCTACCATATTTTTACGGTAAAATTCTGGCAACCACAGCAGCCAGTTTTTTACCATAAATTTTACAGATTTTTTTTATCAGTGTCCATACATTCAATTCCCATTATCAGGCCAAAAAATGTACACTATACTGATCAGTGTTATATATAAAGCAGGACAATCAGTGTTTGTAATAACAGAAAAAAGATAAAGACAAACCAGCGATGACAGTGTGGAAAGACATTCCAAAGATAATGTTCCTCATACACTATAAAACTTTTAAAATAGTTGGCATCATGCACTTGTTTTACGACTTTGTTAATGGTTACAGGAAAAAAAAAACTACTACACTAAACAACTGAGGATCACAAACTACCATGCTTACAAGTCATTCCAACCACAAAAACAATCTCACAAAGAAACATGCATCTCTTCGCTAGGAGACACATGACAATTGAAAATGTGTTCTAAAATTGTCTCAAAATATCAAAGTTGTTTGATCTCCTTGGACTGGATGAACTCATACTATAATGCTAAAGAATTTGAGTCTGTACTCATTATACACAACCCAATTTTTTAAAATCTGTAAACTCAGACTGTGCAGACTGTATAGTATATTCCAGCCTTTACATATAATTTTGTGTCTTTCCTTAATGTTTGCATTGTCTTCAGGTCCAGAGAGTGGAGCATATGAAGCACAGTGTTATGACAGTGACACAGCTGGTGGAAGTCCAGTGGGCAGTGTGCACCAGCTGCTCACGTGGGACCAGTATCAGCCCAGTCAGTGGTGCTCACTCCACAATAGCAGATCTGAAAGCCTGTGAGTAACTACCAAGACTTTCTAACCTGAGATGATGGACTAGAACTATGGTACTATAATGACATTAGATGGCAAATTCTGGTACTTGTAGACCAAAGAACACCATAGGATTACCATGGTACATGCTCAAACACATGGTAATGCTATCATACTTTTGTTGTTGTTGTTGTTTTTGGAAATATAATATAGTGTAATATAGTATAAAATTTGACTTTTATATCTTATTTGTACATTGTATCCCTGTTACTCTAAGTGAAGAAGGAATTTGAGGTCTCATAATTCATGTAGAAGACATCATCTACTTCCATTCACCAAGATGTCATTTAGCAATAAAACCCAAGAAGCTTACTGTATGTGTCTTTTTTCTTTTGAGTAGACCACCTCCAGGTTACCATGTGGACACTGATAAGGGTTTCAGTTACTCCACAGCTGATGAAGCCTTTGTGTGTCAGAAGAAGAACCACTTCCAGGTGACAGTTCACATAGGGATGGTTGGAGATCCTAGATTTGTCAGAACGTCAGAAGGTCTCATGCCCATAGAGAGCTTCCACGTGAATGTGTTTGGGGTCAAGGTAGTGATAACATGGCTAAAAAAAATTACAGAAACATTTATATTCTGAATGTAGATGTTTGTTTGACACTTGAATCCATTTTGTAGATTGAAGCACAGAACCATTTCATCACTATAGAGCAGTCTCAGTCAGACCGCAGCAAGAAGCCTTTCTTACCTGTCAGGTAAGTGTCAGGATATTTAAGCATGTGGAAAAACATTTTTATAATGTGTCATTTATACTTATTTTTGGTTTAACATCTCTTTCAGAGTAAATCTGCCAGGAGACAAAATCACAAAGGTGACATTAGGACGGTTACACTTCAGTGAAACCACAGCGAATAACATGAGAAAAAAGGGCAAACCCAATCCTGATCAGAGGTTAGTTACAAACAATCTCTGACATCTCAAAAAATTTGAATATCATGAAAACGTTCCTTTTTTTGTAACATTTCAAAAAGATAAACTTTCATATATTCTAGATTTATTACATGTAAAACATTTCAAAAGTTTTTTTTTTTTTTGGTTTTAATTTTGATGA
>JAFVLL020005547.1:0-31691 GCA_021397915.2 Tor tambroides | reverse complement strand
AACACCCGCACCGGGTTTTGATTTTGAAACGTGCAGTGCTCAACCAAGCGTTCTCCCCACCTGCCAACCATTCAAATTTCCGTAGGCGGGATTTATTTTAATTTATTTTATGATATTCTAATGGGCCTCTTTGTGATGTCACAAATACAGGAAAACAACTTTGTAGTCCAAACGAGCCGTTCGTTGTAGTTCTTGAAAAGGGATTTTTTAAAAACGAAATATCTCCCTTTGGAGTGGACTTTGAGATTTGTAACTTTGTAGATCGTTTTATGCCCAAACATACACACTACACACTGAGTAAAATTCAAAAAGTGAAAAAGCATAATAGGACCCCTTTAATATATAATATTATGCTGATGTCATTCTGTGCAGTGCTTTGTCCAGCAGATATTACACACAATTAATATATTGGTAACACGTTACAATAAGGTCACATTTGTTAAACGTTAGTTAATACATTATCTAACATGACCTAACATTGAGCGTTATATTTTTACAGCATTTTTAACCTTTGTTAGTTAATGAAAATGTACATTTTCTATGTTAATTCATGGTGCATTAATTTATGTTATTAGATACAACTTTTGACCTTAAAATGTTTAGTAGATTTGAGATTAGTGTTAACTAAGATTAGTAAACGCTGTATAAGTGTTATTTATTGTTAGTTCATGTTAACTAATGTGGTTAAATAATGTTAACTAGGGGTGTGCGATATACCAGTAAACACGATTAACCGGTAGAAATTTGTCAACTGGTGGAGATCGCGGTTACACACTCGTGTGACGTTGTTACATGGCCACGAAAACTTACCATTTGCATGTGTTTTTAAGCATTGTGGTTTAAAAACTAGTGATTTAAAGCCATTGAAATGCAATCAGCAGTGAAAGAGAACTCATTTCACTATATGCACGCGCTGTCTGAGAGACTGTTTCTGAAGATGGTGCTCATAGGCCGCGGGAGTATTGAACGTAGTTATTTTTGCCACATTATAGGCCTTGAACAGTTAAATACACACACTTGTATGTGTCAAAATGCCTTGTGTAATGCCCAGTAATTTAGGTCTTAAGTGAAAGCAAACAGCTGAGGAAAGAAAACATGTGTAATAGTATATTGGATCCAGGCAGCTCTTAAAGTGACAGCAGTCTAATTTTCCTGCTGTCTGTCATTCATGTTAATCAAACAACAAAAGAGAGAAAATATCTTTTGTAACTTTAGTAATAATAGTATATATTCAATAAGAATAATATATATTTAATTTACACAGTGAGGAATATGCAGTGTTTTTATGCATTTGATTACTTTATACAATGTATGTATCATTTCTTATTTATTTGTTCTACTGTAGTTTTTTTTGTCCTATTGCTTGTAATTAGTTTCCAATTAGTTTAATCACTAACTGTTTACTTGTCTTTAATGAGCTTTTTTTTAAATTTAGGCTAGTATCGTTTTTTTTTGTGATATTGACACTGGTTATGAATTATGAAATTAAAGAATTATGAAATTTCTATGGTATCAAAAATGTTGATATCATAAAGAAAGACCTTATTTAAAGCAAAAATAACTATATTGTGATATATATCGCTGCCGTGAAATAAAATTCAAATCATGATATAAGATCTTGGTCGTATTGCCTATCCCTAATGTTAACAAATGAAACCAAACTTTATTGTAAAGTTTTACCATTATATTAAACACGATCATTCAGGGCAAGTTAGCTATTAGTACCGACTAATCTCTTTTAAAAATATGGAATTGTGCGCAAATGAATGAGATGGTTTTGGTCATAGTTGTTGGATTTTGCTTTTATTTACTCTCGTAATTGAACTACCTATCCTCCCAATGTTTGCACAGATCACTGTATGAAGATATTTGCGGCTATGGCCAGTGAACCACTTGAAGGGTTCCATGAGGTGAACCTGGCGTCACCCACCACCCCAGATCTTCATGGCGTTATAGATCCAAGCCCACCAAAGCACAACGCTCCCCCCAGCACACTGTACCGCACACACTCTTTGACTTCTGGCCAGAATGCACCCAACGCTCTCAGAGCTGACCAGCTGCCCACACAGCCTGTGTACTCGGCCCCCCGTCACCTGGGCACAGAGGACACCCTCAATGGCAGGTAAGACTCCAGGAACAGCAGGTGAACCAAACACAGTGTCTACACTCAGGGTTGCCAGGTCTGAAAAACAAAACCAGCTCAATCACTATTCAAAAACATCCTTAGCCCAAACACATTCTTTCCATGGTTTCCCCCTCAGTCAGGGGTCTCCTTCATCAAAGTCATGTTCCGGGTTTTAACCTGTGGACTAAAAAACAACCTTGGCAACAGTGTAAAAGTAGCCTAATTCTGTGGGAAAACCACAGACTTGGCAACACTGTCTACACTGGATGTATTTTGAAAAGCTACTCCTGTCGGTTTATTTCCAAATTATTACAAATGAACTTTTGTGTGTATGTGTATACACCTCATGTTGCTCCAAAGCTCTATGACTGACTTTCTTCTGTGGAACATAAAAGAAAATATTTTGAGAAATGTTTTTTTTTCTCCATACAATGGCAAGTCATTGGTCACAACTGTTTGGTTATCAATATTCTTCAAAATATCTGCTTTTATGCTACAGATAAAAAAAGTTATGTTGTACAGGGTTGAAAAGACATGAGGAATGGCCGAGTGAATGTCATATTGAACAACAGTGATGCCGACACTGTGTCCCAGCCCCGCTTCCGTTTCCTGTCCCACTATATTTGGCAAAAGCCAAAAATAGTATCAAAAAAAAGAAGTATTTTGTATTATTTTGAGGAGATTCCATCAAAAGCTTATGAGCAATAGCAGATGTATTTGGATATGACCTACAGTACTTGTCAATAGTTTGGAAACATTAAATTTTTAAAATGTTTTTTAATAAAGTCTCTTCTACTCACCAAGGCTGGATTTATGTGCTCAAAATACAGTAAAAATGCTAATATTGTGAAATAGTATTATAATTTAAAATACCTGTTTTTTTATTATAATATATTTTAAAATGTAATTTATTCCTGTGATGCAAAGCTGAATTTTCAGCATCATTACTCCAGACTTCAGTGTCACATGATCCTTCAGAAATCATTCTAATATGCTGATTTGCTGCTTAAGAAACATTTCTTCCTCTTATCAATGTTGACAACAGTTGTGCTGCTTAATATTTATGCAGAAACATGATATACTACCATTCAGATGTTTGTGTGTTTTGTGTGTTGTGTTCTCATAGAAATGAATGCTTTTATTCAGGAAATAAGCTTTTAAACTTTCTATTCAGCAATGAATCCTGAAAAAAAAAAATCCACAAAATATTAATCAGCTAAAACCGTTTTTAACAGTGATAGTAATAAAAACCATTATTTATAACTGAGCACCAACATAAGTGAGCAGCAAATCGGTATATATTAGTATGATTTCTGAAGGATCATGTGACACTAAAGATTGGAGTAATGCTGAAAATTCAGCTTTGCATCACAGAAATAAATTACATTTTAAAATATATGCAAATTTTACTGTATTTTTGGTCAAATAATGCAGCCTTGGTGAGCGTAAGAGACTTCATTAAAAACACTACACAATGTTTCCAACCTTTTGACAAGTACTGTATGTACCTGGATGTTTTATCTGTGATCCTGATGGAGTTAAAGTCACCATGAAATCAAAACGGACAATTCTTACTTTTTATGGAAAGTTATCCCTCACCTTAGTTTCAGTAAAAGCTCTTTTTAGACTAAAGAGAAAGTTTCTAAATCAAGTTGATGTTTGTCTCCACAGTGGAAATGATCCCGTAGCCGCTGTAGATGCAGTGGATGGCAACGTCCCGCCGGCTGATGGAGAAGATGTTCTGGGCCTGAGCACGGATAGTCTGTCCCGTCTCAGAAGTCCATCAGTTATGGAGGTCCGAGAGAAAGGCTACGAGAAGCTAAAGGAGGAGCTCGCCAAAGCACAACGGGTGAGACACTAAACAAATGTCATTCAATGATCTAAACTTACATTTATTCATTTAGCAGAAGCATTTATCCAAAACGAATGAGAAATTGCGAACATCACAAACACATTTTCAGACTCTGAAGAGATACCTTTTATCACGTGTCTCTGGTTAGGACACAATGTAATTCACAACAGAAAACAAATATCTAGGGCTGGGTTGAAAATGGTGATTTCTTGATTTTGATGAATTCTCATTTTAATTCATCAATATCGATTATTATTCAATCATTTAGTCTGTGCTGTTTTCAGCTGATGTGTGCAGTGAACAAAACTTCACTAAACATTATTTTCCAGTAAATCACAATAAGCTTTGTGCTTTGCTATTTTAGATATTAAACAAAGTCTCAACTTACAAATTCTGTCAGTTTTATTTTAAAATCCAAACAGTTAATACTAGGGCTGCACGATTAATCGCTTTGCGATTGTCATACGCATCTCGTCAGTAAAGCCGGTTCTGTGAAGGAGATTAACAACTAATCACAGAACCGGCTTTACTGACGAGATGCGCATGACAGTCGCATGTGATTTATCGTGCAGCCCTAATTAATACCGTTTTGGCCCTCTTTAATGCAGCAGCGTGTATTGCACATTAACTGTTCATCTCTTACTCTTTACTATTACTATAGTGCAAAATAAACATGAAGGTATGTTGAAAGAAGTAGTCTAACTTGCTGAAATGCATCATGTCTCATGTAATAGCTCAGAAAGTGTTTCAATCGTGGAAAGATGTCAGTAAGACAGCTTGTAAACAATATGTTACAAAAAGCCATTCAGTGACCAAAGCTTGATAGAAAAATCAACTATAGAGTGCAGTAATTTGCTAAATATATGTTATATTTCATATTCATTATAAACTCAGCAAAGAAAGAAATGAATTTGAACTGCTGCTCACTTTGACTGGGAATATTGCAGTGTTCTTTTTTTTTTTTTTGTGCACTCCATTATTATTTTTAGCACATTTTTTTAATTCCTGTAAATTTAAATCAAAATCAAACTTTTTTTCTCCCTTGTAATGACATTTCTTCTCTGATGACGTGCATTGGAGTGAGGGTGGGACAATAACCTCTTCCCTTTAGCAACCTGTTGCTCACATGAGATTGCAGCAATTGACCCTTCGCAAAGAGCTTGATTGACAGGCGATACGACCAATCATAATGCCAAATTTGCCATTTTGTCCGACAAACAAATCAGACAGGAGAGTATAGATTAACTTGAGTGTACTTAATACACATGATTTTGTGAAGATTGTCATCTTTCCGCAGTTGAAATAAAATACGTTCTGATGTTCATTCATGTTTATTTCCTGCTTTAATATGAAAAGACGATCTGTTCACGTGCCACTTGAACTGAGGTAATACAGCGATCTGTCACGACACATTAAAGAGCCACAAAATGGTATTTATTGTTTGAATTTCTTACAAAATTGAAAGCTAAGGCTTTTTCATACCAGAAGCAATCTGCTCTGTCTTGTTTGTCGGCATGTTGTCAGTTTTCTCTTTGCTCCGCAATGTATTTTTCACTGCGTGAGAACAAGATGTGTAGTGTGAGAGATGTGTAGCTAACGATTCATTCAATTCCCATTGGACAAAATCAAGTCATGCATTGAATTTTTCTCGTTTTTTTCTCGTTTCACTCAGATATATGTCAAAACAAGGAAGAAAATATTTTCATTTCATTCTGACTTCAGCAGAATATCCTCAAAATCATGGTTGTTAATATTTTGCAATAATAACAAAATATAACATTTTGTTCCATATCAATTTAATATTGTGATATCATCAGTTAGATAGTCCTGGCCCTAAATGGCATGTGAAACAAAGGTTAGTCTGGTTATATGTCAGTCAGATATTAATTTCTTACCTAAGTGTTAGAGCTGTACGATTCTGGATAAATTGAGAATCACGATTTTTTTTGTCTCAAATAGAGATCACGATTTTCCCACGATTCTGAACTAAGCAAAATAATGTGAGATAAAATATTATTTGTTGCAGTCTATTTGAACACTAAAAGTGTTGAATTAATTTGAATGAATTATTAAACATTTTAATATATAATACACTACTGTTCAAAAGTTTTAGATCAGCAAGACTTGTAATGTTTTTTTTTAAAGAAGTCTCTTATGCTCATCAAGGCTGCATTTATTTGATCAAAAATACAGAAAACAGTAATCTTGCAAAATATTATTACAATATAAAATAATGGTTTCTATTTTAATATACTTTAAAGAATAATTTATTTCTGTGAAGCAAAGCTGAATTTCCATCAGCTATTACTCCAGTCTAAAGTGTCACATGATCCTTCAGAAATCATTCTTATATGCTGATTTATTATCAGTGCTGGAAACTGTTGTGCTGCTTAATATTTTTTTGGAACCTGTGATACTTTTTTCAGGATTCTTTGATGAATAAAAAGTTAAAAGGACTTTTCTAACAATATACACTACCGTTCAAAAGTTTGGGGTCAGTAAATTTTTATTCTTTCTTCTTTTGAAAGAAATTAAACCTTTTTTATTCAGCAAGGATGTGTTAAATTGATAAGAAGTGATGGCAAAGATTTATATTGTTAAAAAAGATTTATATTTTGAATAAATGCTGTTCTTTTTAACTTTTTATTCATCAAAGAGTCCTGAAAAAAAGTATCGCATTTTCCCAAAAAAATATTTGGCAGCACAACTGTTGCCAACATTGATAATTCTAATAATAAATCAGCATATTAGAATGATTTCTGAAGGATCATGTGACACTCTAGACTGAAGTAATGGCTGATGGAAATTCAGCTTTGCATCACAGAAATAAATGATACTTTAAAGTATATTAAAATAGAAACCATTATTTTATATTGTAATAACATTTTGCAAGATTACTGTTTTTTTTCTGTATTTTTGATCAAATAAATGCAGTCTTGATGAGCATAAGAGACTTCTTTAAAAAACATTACAAGTCTTAAGGCCATTGCACACTGAGTCCGAAATTTTCGCATGCGTTTTTCCGTTTTTTCGTATTCCCCATCCTTTCATATCAAAATGCATGCAACGGATGCGAAAACGCAGAAAATAGAACCTGATCCGAATTTTTTTTGACGGACGAAAGTTTCGGAGGCAGTGTGCAAACGTGATTGACACAACGTGAGGTCGTATTTATTTTTTTAACGTGCGAAAATTTTGGGCTCGGTGTGCAGAGACCTTTACTGATCTAAAACTTTTCAATGGTAGTGTATACGCATTTATAATATATTTAATACACCAATTTTTTATATTAAAATTATGAAGAAGTGGTTTGAATGAATGAGTGACTCACTCATAAATGCTTGTTTCATTACTGGATGAATCAGCGTTTTTGAACGAATCTCTTGATTCAATGACAAATACATTTTTTAACAGTTTCTTGTTGCCACCTAGTGGCGAAACAATGCAATCAAGACAAATGTTATTTGAAGCGCCAATTACTCTCAAAAGATGACGTGCACTATTTTGATCGCTACCATAGACATTAATGTTTATATCTGAACTATGACCTTTAATCGCAGTATTTCTGTGATAATATGAATGACTATAAGACAGAAATAATACTGGGTAGTTGAAAAGACTGTTTGTGAAGCTGTTTCTTACCTAAACATGATAACTGCTCTCTCTATGTCAGCGGCAGCGCGAACACACATTTGAATGTTCCGGTAAGACTTTTTCAAAGGTTTAATAGACATGGGGAATCATTGTCATTAAAAATGAGATTGCGTGGGTGTTTGAATCGCGAACTCGATCTTTTAACGATTAATCGTGCAGCTCTGCTAAGTGGATGTTTCTGGCCCAGAATAAGCTGCAGAGTAGACCAGGCTTCATGCTGATAGTCAAAAGTGGACATGACATGAAGTGATGAACCGCTACTGATCTTTAATGTACCATTAATCCAGTTTGACATCTGTCCTTTTCCTTTATGGAAAAATCATGTCATAACATCAGTATTTATGAAATACTGTGACATGATCTGAATATAGCAGCTCACAAAAGAGTTTTGTGAAGAGAGAAAATGCTGGGCAAGAACTGGTTGCTAAATATAAACACTCACATGTAGTGAATTGGTGCCTTTGAAAAGGATTGTTATTTACATCTTATTTTTTCTGTTCCACTCAGTCACAGATTTTCTACTAGGGTTGGACATTCATTTGGGACACAAAAAAAGCTTCAGCAGGATGTTGCATAATCAAAAAAATGTCACATGTCACATCTGTCTTTTTAAATGTGTGTGCAATGTCCAATGGGTAAAGTTTATTAGTTTATTAGTGCAATAGGTGAGGTTTATTAGTTTGAGTTTGTAAAGCTAGACTGGAATGATTTCAGTCAGACTAATTGTTTACATGACATTTTAAAGTTGCAACGTAACAGATAGCAACAGCTCTTTACTAACATGATGTGATGTACATTTAATTGAAACTGTCAAACATAAAAAATGGGGGGCTTGATTCAGTTAATGGGTTGTTGATTGGATGGAGGCACATGTGAATGTGAGCTTGCAGTTGATTATAAGAAAGGTGTGGGTTTATGCAAACTAAATGACTGAAGTCTTCTGTACGTCTCCAGAGGGAAGTCTGTCATTTCATCTAAAAATGCAGTGATTAAACATGAATTTTTGAGGCTGTTGAGAAAATGTGCACAGGAACACACAGATATTAGTCTGATATGAGTTCCTCATAGTGATTGAGAGATGAGCTTTCCTGCAGGTTTAGTGAATTGTATACAAAGTTAAAAAAGCTAATGTTTTTGAAAGAAGTCGCTTAGGCTCATGAAAACGTCATATCATTTATTGAACAAACATTAATATTGTCAAATATTACTACAATTTAAAATAACGGTTTTCTGTTTTTCTGTTCCAGTTCTAGTTCCTATAATGGCAATTTCAGCATAATTACTCTAGTCTTCAGTGTCACATGATCCTTCAGAAATCATTCCAATATGTTGATTTGGTGCTCAATTATTATTGGTTCTTGATTATTAATAATGGTTCTTCTTATTATGGTTATCTTATTATTATGAATCTGTTGAAAACAGTTTTTGCTGCTTTTTTTTTCCATTCTTTTTTCTTTGACAAATTAAAAGTTAAAAAACAGTTTATTTGAAAGAAATCTTTTGTGTTTTGTAAAAATTTAAATGTATTTACTGTTACTTTTGATTACTTTTGATTTAATTCATTCTTGCAGAATAAAAGGTTTCTGGCTGAATAAAATGTCTTTAGATAAATAAATAAATAAATAAATAAATGTACAAACATACTGACCCCAAAACAAATATTAAAACCAAGCATATATTAATGTGAGACATGGCCTGGCAGTAGTGTTGTTTAAATATTATTTCTATATATTTTGAATTAGCTGTTATTTTTATATTTTCATTCAAAATTTACTTAATTTTTTTTGTACTTTTGTTATGTGCTTTTGTCATATTTATTTTATTTTTTTCATATTTCTATTTTACTTTAATTTATTTTTATTTCAGTGTTAAATCAGTGTGGTACTTCCGCTTGAAAACCTAAATGAAAATTAGAAATGTTGGCTTGGAAACTAACTGAAAAATTAAGTTTACGTTTTTAATTAATCTAATATTTATATACTATTGTATTTCAGTTAACAAAAACTATAGTTTTAGCTAACAATAAGACAATAATAACCACAGGTTCCAATCCAGCCTGCATCTGCTATGGTCATTAAAATGTTGCCCAAAAAAGAAACCATACATTTATTGTATCTTCCAACAGTACTTTTTGTTTTTTTGTAAAGCAATACTGTAGTGTGTGTTGTATCATCCACCCTTTTACATTGACGTCATGGGCTAAATGAGAGAATGAGCCATACATTCCCTGTTTTTCTGTTCTGTTTTTCATTTGTGTATTCTGTTCATGTCATTGCATGTGTCTGAAGGAGCTTAAGTTAAAAGACGAGGAGTGTGAGAGGCTTTCTAAAGTGAGAGACCAGCTGGGGCAGGAGCTGGAGGAACTCACTGCTAGCCTTTTTGAGGTTTGTTTGTTTTTTTCTGCCAAATGACAGAGCAGATCTGTGTGTGTCTGGAAGCACTTGATCGTCTGGAGTTATCCTGAACACTCAGCACTGTGATGGGTCCACTCAAATAGACAAATAATTCACTACAGAATTAAAACTGGTTTTGATGGCACTCTGTTCACACTAAACCCTTACCTTAAAAGTGGAACAGTGTGAATAGAGAAATTATATTATTTGTACGGTGGGTAGATTTTATATATGCAATAAGGAAAACTTGTCACTTAAGTGAACAAAGAAGAATCATATTTAATCTTTTTTTTTTTTTGATTTATAGGCCCCATTTTAACAATACTTAGTCATAAACAGTGCTTTTTTTTTTACCTCTATATATACTACCATTTGAAAGTTTGGGGTCTTTGGGGAGATTTTTGAAAGTCAATTACGCTCAAGGCTGCATTTATTTGATCAAGCATGCAGTAGAACAGTAATATTGTGAAATATTATTGCAATTTAAAATAAAATTTTCTATTTTAATATATTATAGAATGTAATTTATTTATGTGATGGCAAAGCTGAATTTTCAGCATCATTACTCCAGTCTTCAGTGTCACATGAGCCTTCAGAAATCATTCTAATATGCTGATGTTCTGCTCAAGACACATTTCATATTATTATTATTATTATTATTATTATTAGTGCTGTCGATCAATTAAAAAAATGAACTAATTAATTGCAAATTTTTACTGAAATTAATCGCGATTAATCCCACCTAACAATAAAGTTTTTAAATATACTTTTATATTGCAATAATTTCATATTCAATCTTCAGATGAATGTAGAGACAACATAAAGACAGTATATTTTTAATATTTGTTTAATGGCATCCTTTTTTATGACTGAAAGCGAGTATCACTGATACAATACTACTGATGTCTCTAGAAAACACTTTTAAACTTTTAGGAAACATTTATTAGAGTTTCAAAAATAACAACTTCTAATTTAAGTGAACTTAAAACAATCTTCACATAAATCCATTTATAATAAATGTCATATTTACCTGTGCCCTTCAGCAAGTAGGAAATGTACAGAAACTGAATAAAGTTATCAAAACTAAATTCAAAATTAAATATAGACATGACAGCAGCTGGGTTATTAGGTTATTTGGCTGCTATTACTTTAAGAGCTGCCTCTGCTGAACGTGACGTGGATCTGAAATGCATGCTCGTAGTTTCATTCTCACTTTAATACGAAATGATACTGACTATAGCGCGTGCCGCCGTATTTGTGCGTGCAATTGAAGAGCATGCGCTACGAGCACAGTATAACAGCGGACAAGACAGGAGAATTCATTTTTACTGGCATAACCTGTCACCTGTACCGTTTCCACGCTTGTTTGACTAGCGCCTGGTGCTGAGGCGAAGTGGAGTGCGTGTCTGAAAAGTCTCCTGTTTGATGTAGTTGTACAGACGTTCTGTGTCTAAAGAAACGCAATGCTTGTCAAGAAATAAGAGACAGAAGCAGCAGTTGTGAGTGGGGTGGCCAACCCTAGCTCCGCCTCTGTGTTAACTGCATCAAATATTTTTAACGCTGTTAAACTGGAAAAATTAATCGCCTGCGTTAATGCGCTACGTTTGACAGCACTAAGTATTATCAATATTGGAAACAGTTGTATTAAAAACAGCATTTATTTGAAATGGAAATCTTTTATAGTATATATACTTTTATAAATTAATTTATTTCATACCACAAATTTTTGATTGGTAGTGTATATTTATTAAAACTCTGTATATTTATTTATTTTTGAAAAACAAACTGGAATTCACAAAGAACAAACAGGATTCACAAAGAACTGAACATACTAAATGTGTTGTATAAAAAAAGCAAGTGGACAAAGTCACATTCATAAACATCATCTCCAGACAGGAAAGTATAGAATGTGCCCCATAAATGACATTGTCCATAAAAACACACCCACTGAATATGCCTCTGTGACGTGCGTGTACTATCAGGCTTGTAAATCAGTGCACATCAAAATCTCCCGTCTGTTTTGACCTCTTAACATACTTTTGTAACAATCCTAGAAATTGATATTAAGATCGTTATCTAGCTGAAACTATTTCGCAATGATTTACTGCATAATTTGCTTTTAGGGTGCCATTACAATTAGAGTACAGCAGACGTTAGTCCACTTCACGTTGCTTTTGCTGTTTTGAAAATAAAACTGAAGTTCAGCTGAACAATTCAGAGTTGTATGAGCTTCAGAATCCATTGAGGCTCCAGTCCATTGAAGGAAAAAAAAAAAAAAACTATCTCAAATGTAAATGTGTCAATATTATCATAAATGCATTGTAGACAATTTTGAGTAAATAAGTTTTTGGTAACGGAAATTTCAAAATAGGCCTGGTTCGATTTTCAGTTCAAGGAACCAATATACATTAAAACGCTGTTTTTAGCTGATGCATGAATAAAACTTCATTAAACTTTATTTGTAGTGCAGCAAGCCTCCTGTCTAATAACTTGTCTAATAATAAGTTCTGTGACAAACAAAAGTTTATGATACTTGCTTGTTTTGTTCATCATGATAATGCAGCATAAATACAATCACTAGAAGTTAAAAGGTTGCAGTTCCAGTGTCAATATCACCTGCTCGGTGTGGAGACGTTTAAACTTCCCCAACAAACTCTCTAGCCCCATTTAGCCATGTGTTAGCATTTAGCATGTGTTCTGCCTTTTTAAAGCCAGATAAAAACTTCCTGAAGTACATGTTGTAAATATATTGAGCTTGTGTTAACCGTTGGCCTTATTTCAGGCATTTGACCAAAAATCCATAAAATCTACAATCTGTGTCAAAGAAAAGAAAAGATCTCAAATGTTTTCACTTGCCAACTTAATTGTATTTTAATGGCTGCAACAAACTCCAAAAATGTTGGGAACGAGGAATGTGTTACATCACCTTTCATTTTAATTACAGTGTTTATTTGTTTTTGAATTGAGAATACTAACTGCTGTAGTTTTGCAAGTGGAATTTTCCTGCTTGATACAAGACTTCACCTCAGCAGTTCTTGTTGTCTTATCTTCTTCTTCATGACGCAGGCCAGTCAAACACGTCCACTTTGTGCCTACAAAACCACACTGTTGTTGTACATGTGAATGAGGCCTGACAAGGACTTCCCAGAAAAAGATGTTGTTTTGATGGGAGCATATGTCTCTGTACAGTCACAATATATGCCTCAGCCTCAATAGTACTTTCACACATATGCAAGTCACCCTTGCCTTAGGCACTGATCTACCCTCATATGATGACAGATGTTGGGTTTTGCACCTGTCACTGAAAAAAGTCTGGATGGTTCCTATATCTTTAGTTTAGAGAACTGGATGTTTGTTTTTCCCAAAAACAAGCTGATATGTAGACTCGCCTTACAACTGCACACATTTCCATTGTCTCTCGTAGCATAAATTCGGGTCCAGAGAACCCAACAACATCTCTGCATAGAAATGGTGGGTGGCTACATTATTTGCAAACTTACATTGTGAAATGTTATTTTTGAATAGATTGACAATTCTCTGATTAAGTTTGGCACAAAGTGGCATCTTTTCTTGCAAAGACTGAAACTTTGGTAGTTCTACCTAGTCGTGATACCCTCAACTATTACCAAGTCACCAGCATTTTGTGGAATGTTTCAAAACTGTTTAACTTGGATATTCTATAATCTTTTCACTTTTATTATGCCTCTGTCCTAACTTTTTTAGAGTGTGTTGCAGCCATCAAAATCAAAATGTGTTTATATTTACAGAATATGGTCTATGGTGCCTGTGAGTTTGAACTTCCAAAAGGCAGTTTAAATGCAGCTTCAAACGGCTCTAAACGATCCCAGCTGAGGAAGAAGGGTCTTATCTAGTGAAACGGTTGGGCATTTTCTAAGAAATGTACAATTTATTTACTTTTTAACCTCAAACGCTCGTCGAAAAACTCTATCTCATTTTCTCCTCCAACTTCAAAATTGTCCTAAATTGTCCTACATCGCTGTTTTACCTTTTTTTATAAAGGGCATTTGACTAGTGGTGCAACGGATCACAAAACTCACGGTTCGGATCATACTACGGATTTTGAGTCATGGATCGGATCATTTTTCGGATAAGCAAAACAAGTTTGCTTTTCATTAATTACTAAAAGCTTACTTTAAGTACTTCTATACCCCAGCAGAAACTACTAGCTTGACTACTCAAGTCAGTAATAAAACAAGAACAGTTACACAAATTACAAGCATAGATGAACAGCCTACAACATAAAATTATAAAGACAGTAACAGTAGTATTCAGGTGCAGAAATATAAAAATTAAGTGTAAAAATGAACAAAATAATGCTTACTGCATAAGTTAAATACAGATGAATCTTTGTTAAAGCTGTGGTGTTGTTGTATTTCTAGGCTGCTGTCTCTTTAAGACTAAATGCACGGACCTAATACCGACACACATCCAGTTTCTTTCTCAGCCGTATACGTTAACTTAAGACATAACCGACTGTGTTTACCAGAATACTTGCCAAAACAGGTATTTTAACATAACATTGTGTGTATGTATCCATCCGTTGAGGCGTTGTCTGAAACGCAGTATCTGAATCGTGCCTCTCTCTCTCTGCGTGTGCACGCTTAAGTGTGTGTGGCAGCGGCTGAATGCAGAAAACGGTGTGCGAGTCCCAATTCGACTTCTCCTTCATCTGAATGGTCTGAAACTGCTTATGTGTAATTTGACAAGACAAAACACGTACAAATGATAAACTCTATGATGGTTAAATATAACAGTTAATCCACGAATCACATGCGAGCCGAACCGTGGGGACTGGTCCGTACGGATCATCTACAATCCGTTGCACCCCTACATTTGACCTTCTTTGCATGTTCACTTTGTAAACACTGGATCGCTATTTTTGCGGTGATGTAGGATGATTTGAATTTGGAAGAGAAAATGAGATGGGGGTTTTTCGACATACCCTAACTGTTTCGAACGGGACTGCACAGAGTACGCATGCGCATTGCAGAGGTACACAAGACAAGCGTTTGAGGTTAAAAAGTATATAAATTTTAATTTTAATTTTTTTTGAAAATGACAGATCGTTTCGCTAGATAAGACCCTTCTTCCTCGGTTGGGATCGTTTAGAGCCCTTTGAAGCTGCATTGAAACTGCATTTTGGAAGTTCAAACTCACGGGCACCATAGAAGTCCACTATATGGAGATAATTCCTGAAATGTTTTCCTCAAAAAAACATAATTTCTTTACGACTGAAAAAAGAAAGACATAAATATCTTGGATGACAATAGGGTGAGTACATCATCTGTAAATTTTTGTTCTGGAAATGAACTACTCCTTTAACAGAAAGTTGATTAAAAAAAAAATGACAGAGTGAGATCAGCATGTAGGCATACCTGGAATATTTCCAAATGAATTGGTATCACATCGAGATCAGAATCATGTTGAACTGGGAACTTGTGAATCAGAAACAAATCAAATTGTGAAACCTGTGTCAATACCCAGTCTTTTTTCTAAAGTTTTTATAGAATCTTAACAACTAAACAAGTGTCCAGCTCCAAATACTTCAATTGAAGTTTCTCTAATCGTGTGGACAGGGTAAACATATGATGACATGGACATACTTTATTTTAAGATCCATTTCTCCAATTATCAAACCATGAACTACAACTTTTGCCTCAATAAACTCCTAATTTGCTGCTTATTAATAGTTAGTAAAGTAGTTGTTAAGTTTAGGTATTGGGTAGGATTAGGGATGTAGAATATGGTCATGCAGAATATGTGCTTTATAAGTACTAATAAACAGCCAATATGTTAATAATAGGCCTGCTAATAAGCAACAAGTTAATAGTGAAACTTGGTCCCTATACTAACGTGTTACCAATGACATTATGTTGATCTCCACATTATATGAATCCAGATGTGCTGAGTGTTTAGGTAACCTGCTCTGAAGTCTCACTTCCCCTTCTCTGTTGTGCATTTCATACTATCCTCATATTTATTTTCCTTTTTCATGTCTTTCTTTCTGTTTTCCCTTATTTTTTCTGTTAGTCAAAGTCCTTGAGTGTCCTCATCCTACTGTAGCGCTGCTCTGCCAGGTGCCTCTGGTCTGGTCTGGTCTGGTCTGGTGTGGTGTGGTAGAGGTGTCTCTTGGTGTGGGTTATTCTCAGATGAGTTTGGGTTTAATGTGGATCTGATCTGTGACGTTGTCAACAGGAGGCTCATAAGATGGTGCACGAAGCAAACCTGAAGCAAGCCACTGCTGAAAAACAACTGAAGGAGGCGCTGGGAAAGGTGAGTTATGCTGACATGACTGTTTTGTTAAATCTCACACCAAGACAGCACTTTCTACATGATTACAAATAAACTAGCTAAATGAGAGAATACGACAACGTTTTCAAAACGATTCGCGTTTACACATATCCGCGAAAACTGCCAAAAACGCTGTATTACGTATGCCAGGCCAGTAGTTAGTGCTGTCACCTTGTTAGTAAACAGTACCTGTAGAGAAGTTACGATTAGCTCTTTGTGGACGTGAGTTCCGTCACTGAAATCACCACACCGACTATTGCTCTACTTCTCCTTCATAGCGATAGCAGCTTTTGCACAGACGTAAACAAACAAGCAATATGGAGAAAGCAGTGAGTAATTTTGTCTGGACGGACAATGAAAATCGACACGTACTGCACATGTCTACATACCTAACAAGTACTACGGATGCTCGTGACGTCACCGTTTTCAAAGATTCCTGTATTGTGTGTTTACACGGAAGCGATAACGGCAGCGTTTTCAAAAACTTCCACCTTGAAACCCGTTTTCAAAATGCGTTTTCAGTCTCCAAAATGCCATTGTTGTGTAAACGCATAAAAAGTTTCCAGTTTTTGGCTGAAAACGTTGTCGTGTAAATGGCCCCTAGGTTTGATTCATTAGAACAGTTCACTCACACAGTGAATCATTTGCAGAGATTTCTGACCCGTACACATCTGCCCACTGAGACTCTTTGTACAGGGTTGAAAATGAACTTGCACCATTTGTCAAATGAGAGTAAAATGATCTGGTGAGCAAATAAAGCTGAGGTGAATTCTGTTTTTTTTTTTTTTTTTTTTTAGGAATGACATGGTTTATGCATGGTTTAAATTGAAAGAATGCTGTCAGATCCTTAGCTTTTTTTTATCTAACAAAAATGACATGAATGAATTGAATAAGATACACTAGGAAAAGCTCAATGACTCTCATGTGTCCTGTGTGGAAGATTTGAGATAAGAAGATAGAAATTAAAGAAAAGAAAGTCAATAAAAACACACACACACACACACATTGTAGGTTCTTTTTTCCATCATTTTGCATCCCAGGTTTTTAATGCAGAAAACAGGTTCTATATGAATTGCCTTTAATATCTGTATAAAATTTTCAGTTTCATTTCACTTGTAGATGTTATGTTTTGTAAATACCTGAATTTAATCTCACCAGTCTTTCTCCTTGGATTCAGATTGATGTTCTGCAGGCCGAAGTGGCTGCTTTGAAGACTCTGGTCCTGTCAACCTCTCCCACGTCCCCCTGTAAAGAAATGCCCCCCGGACCCAGAGCCCCCTTTAAGAAAGGCCATGCTCGCAACAAGAGCACGAGCAGTGCCATGTTGGGGAGCCAGCAGGAGGTCGCAGTGACGCAGCCCATTGTACGTGAGTGTAAAGAGGTTTGTATCTGGTGGTGAACATCCCTGTGTACCATCACTCCCACACCTAGAGAAATTTCCCATATACCCCTGGGGTTTGTTCCATGTCAGCCATCTTATTAATCACAAGCCAATGTATTTCATCTAAAGAGTTCATATGCACATTTAAGCACATTTAAAAACCAAACGTGACCAAAGTACTATAAATGGTAACAACATGAGCAACAGTTATAAAACAAATAACATCTATGTTTAAAAGTACCTATATATTATTACTAGGGGTGTGCAGCGGAGCCATTATTTGTATCTGTATTTGTATCTGTGACAATCTCAAAATTATTTGTATCTGTATTCGGATGGATCCGGAAGTGGGTGTGGCTTAAACCGGAAGTTCGTCAAATTACATGAAAATACCATTTTAAATGCAAATCTGTTCGTTTCGTAGTTTTCATTTGTATAACTAAAGAAAGTATTCTTTTTTTATTATAATTATGACTTTGTAAATATCTTCTATTTAAAACTACAGAAAATGTTGATCAAAAAAGAAAAATAACTTTATTCTTCTTGTTTTCCAGGGAAACTTTGTGTACAAATTTGTCAAGAGACAAGCATCCACAATCTTAAATAAGAGCACCAGTAGAAAAAAAGAAGCTGAAAAAAAAATAGAAATGGAAAGAAAGTGTTCAGTACTCATAGCAGAATGACAATAAAGCTCGCTTGAACTTGAAGTAACTTAGAGATCAAGTGTTGCGGGAGTCATTTACGAGTATTTTATCAACAGAGCGCAACAAATCATTTGGATCCTCCAAAAACCTTGATCAAACATCGCTTTTCTTCGTCTTGTATAATTAAATGTAATGCCATTCACGAAAAGGGCTAATGTAATGCGTTTTTACAGTTGGATTTCGAAAAGGTTTGAAGTTAGGACCGTTTTTAGGATATTTTTGTCAAGTTAGTTGATGTAACTCCAGACAAAGCTCTGATTTCTGAGAGCGTTACATACCCAACGCGGCTATTGATTTGCGCTCATTTCATTCATATAGAAGCTGCCTTACACTCATTCACTTTACACATCCAGGCCCATAGCCAGCTATGAGGTCCAGACCTCCGTAAATGTTTCATGTTCAAAAGTAAAATTTGAAAACATATGAAAAATTATTTAAAATCATGCCGCTGAATAAATTCATGTGGCTGACTCGCAGCAGCTGCGAAACGCAGGAGTGAAGGAACTTGGCGCAAGTGCAGCCTCCACTCCGCTCCGCCATGTTGCCAGATCTGGTTATTATAAGCGTCGCTGGACTTGTTTTAATACTTAATTTAACAGCGTTAATAAAGTAATTAGGGAATTAATAAAGTGGGAAGATGAAGGTTAACGTTAAAGATTCTGTATCCTATTTGAAAAATACAAGATTTAAACTTATTTTGGTGCATTTTTCAGGGAATTGGTTGTGTTTGTTTTTTGTAGCAATATCTGGCAACACTGCTTCGCCGGCACTGACAGGCAGCAATCAAAAAAGGAGCGCGCAGATAGTTTATTGCTGAGGAGACCACATTCGTTAGGCATTCACCATGATATTATCTATGCAGAAAAGCAGTACTAGCCATTATTATTGCACAAATCTTAACAACCTCACTAATGTAGTGCTGTTCCAGCAAACATGTGATTGTGTCCGCCGAATATTTTTTTCTGTTATTCGGATAAATTCGGTATTAGTTTTGAAGCCATTATCCGTGCCTTTCCGAATAAGGTATTCGGCTTCCGGCACATCCCTAATTATTACCATAACGGTATATCAGCAAAATAATAAAACAAAGAATAAAACATAAAAATACACATAATTCGAAAGCAAGTGCAAGTAGATGGGTTCTCATATGTGATTTAAAAAGGCTAATGAAGGACAACTTCTAATATGAAAAGGTGCATCAGCAATCATGATTGTGCTTCTGTTGCTTGATTATGCAATTTAGAAATAAGGGTGCCTGGATTATTAGTTATATTTTTGGTTGAACTGAGAGGGCTAAACACAACTACTTTCATTTTAGCTTCATTAAGATAAAAACATTTTACAGCTGTTCATGTATTGATGTCAATCTGATAATCCAGCAAGGAGGGTAATGCAAAACTAGTATTGATCTTCAAAGGCAAATAAAACTGTGTGTCGACTTAGTGGTAACATATATGGGAAAAACAAGATGGGACCTAGAATAGAGCCTTGAGAAACCCCACAAACACTCTAGAAGAAGAAGAAGCAGAAGCAGAAGAGTCATTTCACAGTTCCACAGAAAAACTTCTGTCCTTTAAATAGGAAGAAAAGCAATATAAGGACATTGCCTAATATCCCTGCCCAGTGAATTAAATGCTTTAAAAGAATTCCATGATCTATAGTGCCAAATCCTGGTAAGATCATGGACAACTACACAGTTCCCTAAAGAGAGCAAAAGGTCATTAGATATTTTGAGATGAACAGATCTGAAATCCGATTAAAATAGACAGCTTTCTCCAGAATTTTAGATATGAAAAGTAATTTAGGAATTGGCCAATAATTATTTAAAAATGAAGGGTCAAGACTAGGCTTTTTGAGAGGCATTTGCACCATGGCATACTTAAAACATAATGGAACTCTACCATTCACTAAACTGCTCTTTACAACTGACAAAAGACTGGGACCAATAACATCCAAAACCTGAAAAAAAGAAAATGAAGGAAAACAATATATCCTAAAAACAATAAGCAGGTTGTCCAGAAGATGAGAAAGAGAGACAGGCTCAACATTTATTAAGTATGCACAGCCAGAACTCAGTAGGAGAAATTCTTGTTCTAATCGACTCAATCATACCTGTAACAATGGAAAAGGTTTTCTAGTTTTCTAGCCGATTGAGGTTGAATGAGGAAAAGTTGTCAAGTCAAGGTCAAGTCAAATGTATTTGTGTAGCTCTTTTCATAATACACATTGTTTCAAAGCAGCTTTACAGAAAATCATGATGGAAATGTTTATAATATCCCAGTATCTATCCCTTATAGTCACGTTTAGCAGATTGGAGCTGATTAGATTATAGACATACTTATATATCTACTTTTACATAAACAGCTGGGTGAAAATATGGGTACATTTTGCTGTGATATAAACAATCAAGTAGATTTTCTATATAGCATACAGTGTTTTCAAAAAAACATGTCTAGTTAATTAAAATCATGAAACAGTTTAACATCAATTTATTAAAAGTTGAACGAAAATTACATGTTTAGGGCCCTATGAAATGTTTTATTTTTTCCAACCTTATGTTTTATTGTTACCAAATTCTATTTTAGCATGTTTAGCAATTATTTGAAAGCATAAAAAAAGTTTCATTTATTCTTACAATAGCTTTGTTTTTTCCTTCAGAAATTCTGCGTTGTATATTTACTTTTTTTAAGGCATAAAATTTTCATTTAATTTATCTTTTAATTAATGAAAATTAAACATTTTATTTTTTGGAAAATAAAGGGGATTTAATATTACAATTAAAAGATTGAAGAAATATTGTATGATTATTCCTTAAAAATAAGGTTTTAATAATTTTAGTAGTAGTAGCAGCAGCCTATTACGTATATTCTACTGAACAATAGTAATATATTTTTGCCCAATGTCTTCAAGTTAAACCAAACTTTTATTTTGACGGGTTGCCGTGAATACCTTTACATTTCTGTGTGTATATGATATGAGGATAATTTTACTCAAATGAAACAGTCAAATGCTCATGAAGTGACTCTCAGAGCAGTTCTGGAGATGTTGTTCATGTGTTTATGTCCTCATTAGTGAGACGGCAGATGTTAATATCACCGGAAGCGTCACGCGCGCTTCAGTACAAGTAGTAAATATAACCGCAGGTCTGTGCCATTCATTAACACAGAGACACACAGAATTCATATTTAAATTGTCGTTTTGCGGCTTAATATTTACAAATACTTGTGGGAGTGGGAGTGTGCTCACCTGTGTGTGTGTGTGTGTGTGTGTGTGTGTCGGGGCAGAAATCCGCTGTGCGCGATAACAAAGAGCGTGACCATGTAACATAGAGACAGAAATAACATGCCGTCATGTAAATAAGATAAATAACATAACGCTATTTATTTTGTTTAATAAAAGATCAAAGTATAGACCTGTTCTGTATAGGAAAGGTAACTTTAATTGACTTCTGTTGTGATCTGGCGCTATAAAGAAAATAAAATTAAATAAAATTAACTTGACCTTTAAGGGGGGCCCGCCCCCCTAATATAATGGCAGGGGTAACACTGGCATATATGGCTTTACCTGTGTATAATGTATGTATGCAGATAAAGTTGAATATATGCATGCAAGCAAGCTTGCTTATTTTGCTCAAGAGCATGATCTATTTAAGTCCAGGTCACACTAACAAGAAAATTCTAACCATAACTGTAGTTCAACCACACAACTTTAGGCACTTTCGCACCGCGTAGTTCTAGGAACTAGCCAGAAGGGTTGTTCGCGGCCGTCCGTGACGTCTATATTCGCGGCATTTACAAACATCAACAACTGGTGAATGGAGGACGCCGTGTTCGGAGCTGTTTTTTTTGCATTTCGTGATAACGGAGATGGAATGTAAACGCACAATTTACACGATTGAAAGAGCATGAAAATCTGACTAAATCTCCTATGACAACTTGCAGTGTTACATATCAAGTCTGAGAAAATAACACAACGTTGCAGACAACAGGTAAATGCCGTTATCGCTGTTTTCCATGTTCGTGGCGTAAATATTTTTACAAGGCTTTTTAAAAATCCCGGGTAGCCAGTGTTTCATATTCGTTTGGCCAATCAGCGTACACTTACGTCATTGGTAGTTCCTATAGCACTGTTTTAGACGCTACTCTGAAGTAGGAGCTAAAATAGTTCCCCCAAATGGAGTTCCTAGAACTAAATACATTTCTAGTTCCTGCGGTGCGAACACGCCAAAAAGTGAGAACTTCCGCCAATAGTTCTAGGAACTATGAAAAGGTTCCTCTGGTGCGAAAGCTATTGTTGTTTGTGAATGTTCGTTGGAACTATGGTTTCAGGAAACACCAATCCGTTCAATGACAGAACCTGAGATTTATGTTAGCTAACAATGCTTGTGGGAAATGCACCCCTGTTTGACTTTCTTCTGTGGAACAGAAAAGAAGATTTTAAAAGGTTACGTTTTCCATTTAATGAAAGTGAACCATGGCTGAAGCCACACAGTATATGATAGCAATGTGAGGAGCAGTCTGAAACTTTTATGAAAGTTTGCTGACCATCTTCCTCTCAACCAGCATTCTGGACTTTAAAAGTTGTGTTATAATTGTGGATATTAAATAGTATGTGTGTGTTTTTGACAGTATGTGTTTTTGTTAGGTGGATTCACTGCTCTTCAACGAGTTCAAAGTGTGGAAAGAAGAGCCGACCCTGGAGAGAAGCTGCTCCTTCCTCGAGCGCATTTACAGAGAAGACATCCACCCATGTCTGACGTTTTCTAAGAGTGAGGTATGCTTCTGCTGTCATCCCTCAGTAGAACTTATGAGCACCACCTCCTACTTTATTTTATAGACATTAGTTTCTCTAAATGATTAGCTCCAATGAGCACGATACGAGTGTGACAGCACAGCTAGGGCTAATAACTGAGATCTCCAGCTGCTCCCTGCTGGTTGAATCTACTCATGAATTGCTAAAAACATTAATGTCAACTATATGAAACTAGATTACAAAGCTACACGCTGCTCATAATGTGAAGTAGTTCACTAAAGTCAAGCTTCCTAATTAAAAAGTAGCACACTACACTGCATGTAACTAATGGAAAGGTTGATAACTGCACTTAAGCTGTACAAGATTATATAATTCACTTTCGAGCAGCTTTGATCTAGCACAAAACACTGAGCATATCATTTAAGGTGGCAGAATCAAACTTTATATATTTATACAGATACCCAAGAAGTACATCTTGACCAACGAAAAATGCAGTTTCAAGGCATATAGATTTTACAGTGAAATTCAGGCAAAATGTCTTGAAATTCAGGCAAAACGTCTGTGTTACCAAGTGCTTTTAAAGTTTTTGACATTAGAAATACTCTGTTTTCAGAGTGTATGAAAAACAGTTACTGTATTCAGGGTTCTTAACAAGTCTTAAATTTCATTTATAATTTTAAGAGTTCTTAAATTTGGGGACCGAAAATGCAGCAATTAAAATATGGCTTAATGTGATTATTAAACTTCAAAAGTCTATGATTTAATAAATAGACATCAGTGCTGTGGTGTCCAGAGGATTTTTTTATCAGTGAATACCGTGAATTTATGCCAAGCGATTGCTTATGATCTGCTGTTGATGAATTATAACAATGGTTTCATTATATTGTAATATGCTGCTCAACTTTGTGAATGAGCAGCTAGAAGTAGTAAAGCATAACCATTTCAAAATAAGAGTCTTCTGGTGTATTTTGGGCTTGCTTTTAATTGAAAGTAATTTTTTGCTTATAGTCTTTTATATTTATATATATATGTATATATATATATATATATATATATATAAATACACATACATACACACACACACATTATATACTTAACAGAGCCATATATTGAATAGAACAATATACGGTATAACTGAAAAAACATGTTTATTTCAGTTATAAACAAAGAAATTTGTATGAAAAAACTGTACACACATGGAAGAGCACACTTTTTTAAGAGAAGTTTTTTTTTTTTGGACTTGTAATGATTAAAATGAAGCCGTAATTCATTTTTAAACCCGTTCATTAAAATGACTCATTCAAACAAACTGACTCAAGAAGTTGAACCAGGCTTCCAAATGCTATTTGAAAGCGAAAGGGCTTATGTATAGTTTGTGTGATCCACAGCTCGGATCGGCAATCCTAGAGGCGGTGGAACAGAACACACTGAGCGTGGAGCCGGTGGGATTCCAGCCGCTGCCGGTGGTCAAAGCGTCTGCTGTTGAGTGTGGAGGACCCAAGTAAGTATGGCTGAATTCACAGTTGCTTGACACAAAGCCTGTGTCCAGGCCCATAATTTGTGAAGAAAGTAGGTTCATAAATCTGCAGCTCTCCTAATATCAATGAAATATGAGTTAAGTGTCCTGCAAATAGACTATGACAGTGACATCAAATGTAATTAATATTTAAATTAATAGTTGCCTATTTTTTGTCAACTAACATCATTGCGCTCGTAAGTCATTTAGCCTTTCTTAAAAAGAAAAAACAGATAAGAAAAGAAATTACACACATAACAACATCATACATACACTGAGGAAGAACACAGACATGCAAAGCATGCTGGGAAACCACAAACCTTACAGGACCTTTAATGAACAGTGGGCAGCATCACCAAAGACTTACACTCAAGGACAAAAGATATAGACAGTAGTGCTGTCAAATGATTAATCGCGATTAATCGCATATAAAATCATTTTTGTTTTGGTAATATATGTGTGTACTGTGTATATTTATTATGTAAATACACACACATACAGTATATATTTCAAAATGTTTACATGTATATATTTATATTCCTATAATTTATATTATATATAAATGTATTTAATATGAACACAACATATTTTTCTTAAATATAGATATGCATGTGTGTGTATTTATATATACATAATACATATACAAAGGACACACACTTATGTAAACAAAAACTTTTTTTGGATGCGATTAATCGTTTGACAGCACTAACAGACAGACACTGATGCTGCAGAAGGAAACGTATGAAAAGATTTGTAAAAAGTAATTCAGTTGTCATTATTAAAAGGTTTCCAAATTTAAGTGTAAAAAATACACTTTCCCTTATACATTCATTTATATTTAACCAAAGTGTTTTTTTCGGATATGCATCTAAAGTTTTTCTCTCTTTCTCTAATGTCACTGTTTATTTTTATTTCATCGTTCTTAAAAGTGTTGTGTGGATCATGTGTACTGAGCAGCCTGTCAGCATGACTTTCTTTCGTCATTCTTTCTTTCTGTATCTGTGTTCTTTTGTTGATTTCGTTCTTGTTCCGATGGGCTCTTCCTGTGGCAGCAGGATGGCACAGACTCTCGTGTAAGTGAACTGTGATCAGACCCTCAAGTCCTCCTGATCTGACCCGTGCTGCCCTGCATCCCGATCCCTGTCTTGATTTCACTAGTGTCTGTTTCTGGGAATTTATATCTCAGTGCCTAGTGCTTCATTTTCGTTATTCACCCAAGTATTAGTTTACAGTCCTAAATCGCTCCTCAGATGTCCGTCAGGTTTGTAGTATAATGTATTTCTAAAAGTTTTCAATCTCTTTCCCACTGTGCAGGAAATGTGCCCTGTGTGGTCAAACCAAAACCTGCAAGCACAGAATCAAGTTTGGTGACTCCAGCAACTATTATTATGTATCTCCATTTTGCCGTTATCGGGTGAGTATTGCATTATTGCCTTGTTATAGATAGGTTGTAGAATGAATGTTTTGAAAATCAAAATCGAACATATTAAAAGTTTAACATTAATATCAGAAAATATTTTGCAATGTGCTGATGTTTCTAACATCAGACCATCCTACCAAAATCGAGCAGGCGGATAAAAAGAGCAATTGCAAAGAAAGGACCAAGAAATCTACTGTAACATTTCATCTAGATTCAGTTCAGCAAAGTTGGCTTCTTTGAGAAGGTGATTAGATTATAAACTCAAGAAATAACGAGAAATTTGAGGAAAAATTGACATGAAGTTTCACCTGAAGACTGATACAAGACCAGCGACAAAACCTCAGAAATAAAATACTGTGCTTAATGAGACTACTGTTAATCATTGGGCCTGAATATGAAGGAGGTGTGGTTCATTCTGGAGAAATTAATCTTGATTTTAAAAAAAAAGAAAAATCATATTTGATTCACCACAACCCTATGTAAGACAAGCGGTTCATAAATGTAATAAAATTAGTTAAAAACAATTTCATTTTTGAAGTTTAACCAATAAATGCACTTTGAAATACAAATTTCAAAGTAATTATATATTGAAAAAAGCTGAAAAGATGGATATCTATAAAGAAAATTAAGCCTGTTATACCATAATAAAACCTGATTAAAATTAGTTTTAATTAATATTTAATTTAATTTAATGAATTTCGATTTTTGAAATGTCTTTTCAATTTATCCTGTTAAGGTTTTAGTATTTGATTTTTATGCTTTGAATATTATCATTGTTCTCACTTGTAGTACTGAGGTTTGTATACATGTCACTTTTCTTCTCTACCTATATCAGATCACGTCTGTCTGCAACTTCTTCACTTATATTCGTTACATCCTCCAAGGACTAGTCAAACAACAAGATGGTAAGCTAATAATTCATCTCTTATATATCACTTTATTCAAAACTACTTATCAGCGTCCAAACTTGATGTTGTTCTCCACATGGATTTAATATGGTTCATATAAGTTTGTGTTTTAAAAAACAATGTTGTTACGGTATCAAATCATTGTATATTCAACTGATTATGTTATGTAAGGTATTTACCAATAAATGTGTTACTCAAAATTCAAAAACTTTTTTTGAAGTACTTTTCTGCTTCTGCTAAAAAGTTGCTTTTTGGCTTCTTTGGCCGCACAGTTGCTGATTCTCCCATTGTCTCCAATGGTAAAGCATGATAATAAATGTGTTCAGTTGTCACTCTGCATCACCAAACTACACTATGCAATTTACAGTTTCAGATATCTACGAAGGCTCATCGACATTTAGGGAAACATGCAGGTCACTGAGAGGGATAACCTGCTTCTCTGTACAATTAAAACACTAGAAAGATAGAAAATAGAAAACTGTGATGAACCAATTTTCATTCAGGCAACTCTTTGCAAAAGTGCAGGTTATTTCTTAATGTTCAACACTTTTTAAATTAGCACCAAGTACTAAGTACTTAGTACTTCAAATCAAATACTCAAGTAGAAGTACAGATACCATAACAAAATATTACTAGGCAAGTTATTTTTTTTTTTACTTTATTTATGTAAATGTACAAAAGTACTTGATTTTTAATGTACTTAAGTATTTAAAGTAGATAGTATTAATCGATGAACTGTTTATTTATTTTGTCATTTTATCCTACAATAAGGAAGATTAGTGGAAAAAGATACATTTATTGATCTAATATAAGAAAAGATTTTATTACCAAAAAATACAGTATCAAGCCATTAACCTTGAACCTACTAAAATATCAGTTTAAATTACTGATAATTTAAGTGTGCAAACAAGTAAAAAATATACCATTACACCATATAGTATTCAAGAATGAAGAAAAAACTAAATTAATGTAAATGTGTCAGTTGAAACTGCTGCAGGAGAGAGGACTTTTTCTGACTGGATCATTGAATCAGTAAGTTGTTGACTGGAGAACAGCTACAGTCGGATCAGTACAGTAAGCAAATGAATCTTTAATTGTGATTTGTGAACTGATTAATCAGGTTCATCAAAAAGAATCAGCTCATTTATGAATCGGACATTGCTGTCACCCTGGAAGAGGGTGTTGTTTTTTCAGTTTGAAATAACGAAGAATGATATGTTTATATGTAGTGTAGTTGACTTAAAATTACAATATAATACTTTGGAATGTAGTGAAAGTAAAAGTTTCCCAAAATAAAAATACAAAGTACAGATACTCAAAAAATGACCTGAAGTAAATGAATGAAGTAATAATACTTTTAATACATTACTGTTCACCACTTCATAAAACACAGGAATTGTTAAGGTGACGGTTGTTTGCAACAGTGGTAAATGTAAAAATGCCGAAGTGTGTTCTTATGTAAGGTTCCCTTCTAACACGTCATGGCGCTGTGTTTAACCAAGCAGAGCAGATGTTCTGGGAGGTCATGCAGCTACGGAAGGAGATGTCCAACGCCAAGCTGGGGTACTACAAAGACGAACTGTGAACAGAGCCATCACTGTCATGAGAACGCCGTTGTCTTAACCCGGCCGCTCCTTGACATGATGGAGTTTACCAGTCCTGTCAGATTGGCTTCCCAGGGACCACCACACCTCATTATATTTATTGAAACAGAAGGAGAAGATGACACTAAAGCATGAACTGTAGCTGGAGGTTGTGTTCTCTCTGAGGAATCTGTACAATGAAGGATGAAACACTCAAATAAACGGCTCTCAACCTCTCTTAGATTGATATGTTCAGTGCTGTAGCTAGCTGTGTGCTGTTGTGCTGTTGTGTTTCTATATCTGGAATGTTCTGTGTGTATCCTCTCGGACCACTATGTGTATTTCCTCATTTTGATTTTAGTGCCTTTCTGGAAGCCTGAATAAAGTTGTAAACCTCCAGAGGAGAATAAATGCTGGTGTTTGTCCTCATGAAGCTGGGATCTCTCAGAGCCACAGTACGTGAAGATACATGAAGACTTTCTCTGCTGTAAAGGGCCATTCACACCAAGGACGATAAATATAATAACTGTAACTATAAAAATGCTATAGTGTTTCCAATTCTGATTGCCTGGTAGTGTTTTTATGGTTCATGAGCTAGAAAAAAGGGATCATTTTTAAAGGAATAGTTCAACCAAAAATAAAAAGTAATTTCTCACCCTCATGTTGTTCCAAACCCAAATGACTTTGGTTAATCTTCAAAACACAAATGTAGATATTTTTAATGAAACCTGAGAGGTTTCAGTTCCTCCTTTTAAAGTCCAAGTAACCAAAACTTAGAAGATCCAAAAAGGATGTAAGAGCTTTGTAAAACAAATCCATAAGAATCTGGCAGTTTAATCCAAGATCTAGGAATGGAAAAGACTTTCTGTGTTGAACAGATTTAATTTTTTTTTTTTAATCTAAACTATGATTGACACTGTCAGTCCTCTGTCGTGTGTGTCATGTGTTCCCGCCTCTTGTTTCCTTATTTGGTTGGTTTCCTGTCCCTGTTTAATGTGATTATTAGTTAAGTCTGTTCAGCTGTGTATGTCTCATTAACTTGTGTACTTTAGTTCCTGCCCGTTCAGTTTCGTGTTGTCTGGTCTACTCGTTACTCCCCGGTGTTCCTGTCTGTGTCAGCATTGCCTTGTCTTGCCCTGCCTTGATGTCTCCATTAAAGACTGTTAATTTGAGTTTCATCCACGTCTCGTGTTTCTTGCTCCTCCCTCGTGTGTGCACCGTGACAGACACACATTGATTTGGTAAACAGAAACTTATGCATGTATTACGATGCCTATATAACCTTTTTGTATCTTTTAGTTTTTGGTTACTTGGACTTTGGAATCTTTTATTTTGGGGTAAAACAAACTCCTTTAAAAACTTTTTTCCAGCTGATCAATGCTAAAAATACTGAAAAGGCAGTCTTAATTCACCCAACTTTATAGATCTCAAGCATTTAAAGAGGCAGACGACAAAACACGCTTATAATAAACAGAACATGACTGCTGGTGTGGATTCCAATATGGTTAATTTTATAGATATCTGTCTTGGTGTGAACAAGCCTTAAAGGTGGCTGGCACGAAAAGCCATGTAAAAAACTAAAAAGCCAACAGTCAACTACACACTGTTCTTGTTAGTAGCATGGAAATCATTTATTTAAATTGTGGTCATATTATATACATAAAGCAAGCAAAGAACACAGTGTTCTGCATTACAATATTTTATGCAATGGGAGTAGATCAAAATGTAACGCTATAATCAAGACTTTTCACAATTAGTTGATCTCTGCAGCTGTAACACTAAAAACGTAGTAAAAGTTTTTAGAAGAGTTCCACATTTAATGCTTATTTCATATGCAAAGATGTTAGTCAATCTTAGATTGAAAAAGATGGTTTTTAGAGAAAATCAGAATGGCAGGCCGGAGGTTTGGCTGTTTGTAGCATAATTAGTATCAATGTTCTTGGCATGATCCAAGGAATCTATCAAGACCAGTCTCTTGACAATAGGCAAAATTAATCAAAAGCTATTGCCATTTTTTTTTTTTAAATCATAATATTTTACCACACGGTGGCACTGCCTCAAAACTTTTTGAGCACCTTTAGAGCATGGCTGCCATTACATATATTAGGTGCGTTCTGATTGACAGGGTCCCTATGCAGTGTTCACTGCTCCCTACTCCCGAAGCACGGGATATCCGTTGAAGTGGACTTTGCTGACAATAATCGCTCATTTGGAACGCCCTGCAACGTCATTAAAGAAAATCAACGGCAGGGTCACGCAGATTATGATATAACAAATAAATATTGTAATTTATTTTACGTTCAAATTTAAACACATAAATTACATATACAATTATGTATCTAATAAAAATTGTTAAAATGTATGTTTAGACTGTTAACTCCTGAGGTAAATAAAATAAAAAATGACAGGACATCAGCTATTTATCATCGATTTTACTTAGTTTCACCTATTCAAACAAATACAATATGTAAATGTAACATTCATCACCATAAACATTTATAAATGGTCTTATTTGTATAATAATAACATTTATTGCAACCCATCCATTGCAGAGCCTTTAAAAAACTCATTCAACGGCTCTGCTCCATCTTTAGTTCTAACTGGTGACGCGGTGTGCAGTGACAGTTGGGTGATTTTCCTTCTCCACTTCCTGTGAAGTGATGTTTCGATGTTCCCTTATTCACTATGCCCTTCACAGTGCCCTTCCAACTGAACATGTTAGCTCCCTTCGGAATGGAATCTCACTTAAGATGGCGGAATACCAAAGAGTATAGAAGCCCAAGAGGCGAAACTCAATAGAACGCTCCATAGCAACAGTTGCGCCCATGACAAAACTGTGCCGCCGCCATTTTGGACTGACACCTACACAAAAACGCCGTAGCAGCCAGTCGCGCTTGACCAACTTACAATAACACATTTAAAGTATATATGTATTTTTATATACTTTACTTACCCATATCTATGTTCTATCGTACATTTTCCTTTCATTTTACATTCTGCTTTGTTCAAAAATACCGTACATTAAAGCTGAAATACAGCCTGAACGATGACAATAATGTACAATCACTAGACTAGTGATCATCAAATACTT
>JAFVLL020005544.1:0-18807 GCA_021397915.2 Tor tambroides | reverse complement strand
TTTTTTATTATGGATGTTTTGATGTGTACTGCTTACACAAATTTAGCAAATACATTCCTTATAAGCTTTCCATCGAAAAACAGCGATCTATCGTCAATGCTTGAGGATTGTCAAGATTAACTTTGTCCCGTTTCATTTATTCTATTCCTAAACAATGACGTGCAAACAAAGAGTGTTCGGTGCGAGATCGTCCTGGTGCGGGTTAACAGGTTCTTTCCCACTGAATGGCAAACTCAGGTGACAGAAGGTCCAGAGGTGGTGCTTTTCCCTCACACATGCGCTCAGTACTAACCACACACACACACACACACACACACACACACACACGTACGTCCTGTGTGTTAGCACCACATGCCTGCACAGTACAGCGCGCATATTCTCTGGAATAATTTGATTAGTTAAAAGCAACTCTCTCTTTGACCCCTAATGGAGAAACCAAAGACACAAGCTGTCCTCTATCAAATGGCCTCAATTTGAAGCATGAATGTGGAGAGGAAAGACACACTCAAGTTTCTCTCAGCTACAGTACCACACCTCACCCCCGAAGGCCTATCACACTTTAAACAGCATGTAATCTCTCATGCTAATGTGCTGTATTGCATTGCTAAGCTGCTGTACTAAGTACCCATGTCTCCTATCTCTCAGTGCTTTGAGGACTGCTGCTCTTCCACTGTGTGCAGTATTCATCTGTATGTGTTTTAACTCCCTGCTGAAAAAGACCAGCGTAGGTGATCCCCAGCATATGGTGTGTTGGGGATGCTGCTGTGCTGGAGTCTCCACCAGGCTTCTTAACCTACTTTTATCAACAAGACTTCCTTGGTCAACCAGATTTTTCAGAATGATCATGATGGGGCAGCTTCACCTGCGTAAACCGAACTGGTCTTTTTTGCATGGCTATGCGTAATTTACTTTATTGAATATTACAGTTAGTATGACTTCCAGTATGCCGAGCATACAGAGGATGTACTCTCTGTCCATCGGGACTGCGCATCACGGAGATTGTATTCTAAATTCCAATTCACAATTTCAAAACGGGATGTGGAAATGCAATTTAAATTTGAGGAAGTGGAATTGAAATTAAATTTCTGTAAATAGTATTTTTAATAGAACATTTAAATAAATGATAATATTCAAGTATAAAATATAACATTTCTGTACGTGGGAATTTAAATATTAGTTTAATCATTTAATGTTTATATGTATGTTTTTATATATTTGAAATATTTTTTATGTCATAAAGTGTCCTCCGAGGTTGCAATTATTTGTTAAAAATACAGCAAAAAGTAATATTGTGAATTATTATTACAATTTAACATAACTGTTTTTTTTATTATTATTTTAATATATTTTAAAATCTTTTAAGTCATTTAGTCATGTTATGGCAAAGCTGAATTTTCTAGCGGCATTTCTTCTAGTCTTCAGTGTCACATGATCCTTAAGAATTGCTTTAATATGTTGATTTGGTGTTCAAGAACCATTTATTTTTTATAAATATTGATTTTGTATAGAAAGTTCAAACATAATTTATTTGAAATAAAATTTGTTTGCCATTTGCTTTATTCATTTTCATGCAAATTATTCAAATGTAAATTAATTACAATTCAATGCATCTTTGCTGAATAAAAATAAAAGTATTGAATAAAAATAATAGTACTCTAAGAAGAACAAAACAAAAAAAACATACTGCCCTTAAACATTTGAACATATCTATATAAACACTTTTGATCTTGATTTTTAATGTCAGGAAATAAATAGACACATTATTTATGCTTTGTTGCTTGTGATAGACTATTGAAATTTCTAATGTGTGCCTGCACTGAATTTCCTTAAACTGCATTTCAGTAAATTACACTCCGTTTTAATCAGTTCATCATACTATGGGATTTGGCCAGTTCAGTTATTAAATTCTGCATTTTGCCAACACTCATATCCATTTCTTATTATCATATACTTGTCTTATAAACTCATTTTCTGTTTCTCCATGCGTGCACACACTGCAGAGTATTTGAGCTTGTTTGTGAAGTGCATCTCTGAGGCCGCGTCGGAGCGTAATGGAATGATGAGGACTGGATTGAGGGCCCAGCCGACTGAATTCCTCCTGCTGTCTCACCCCGGCTTTCATGTCGAGGAGGTTTTGGCAGCTGTTTGGAAGAGCGTGGCCTAATTTTCCTGTTTTTCGGCATCGGGTTAGCGAGGGCAGAACGTAGGATATGCTGCCAGCAGCTCTGTGAAGTCACGTCGCTCTCCTCTTCTACTTCACTCACACATTGCTTCTCCCTCTCCCTTTTTTCAGCAGCCTTAGGGCTCATGTAACCCTGTCTAGCATCGCATCAGACAGCAAGTGGGAGAGTGAGTGCGTGTCGGAGTAGAAAAAGAGGGTGATGGCTGAAAAATGCGTCAGAGAAGGGGGCCGCAGAATGTGAGGGGACATAAAAGTAAGACAAGCTCCACCAAGACTTGAAATGAGAGGCCTGCAGAGAAAAGTGGGAGGAAGTTAAATAGCATGTTTTACCCAGCATGTTAGACACGGTAAGGAACACATCATGTCTGCTCAGCCAACTTTTATAACTTTAATGTCCCCTTGGCTTTAGTGCGGACCGAAGGTTTTATTTGCCTGGGCAAGCGTCGGAGGGAAAGCATGTGGGTGCGGAAGGCTGGGAAGAAGAAACCGAGGCAGAAGGGAAGAAAAGGCGGTAGCTGCAGTTGGCCCTAATTATTTTTGCGGCTTACAGTGTACTTTGTGTCAGCCTTTGGAATGATTTACACACTTGGGAACATTATGAGGAAGCTTTGTGTTTTTCAGGGACTACAGGAGAGGGGAAGAGAGAGAGAACGAGGCGGCTCGGTGGTGCTCTGTGCCCTAATGAGTGCCGGCACAGCCTGCGCCCAACACAAACTGCATTACCAGCTGTCGGCCATCTTGTTTTAATATGCCCTTAATGTTGCTGCACTCCACTTAGCATGTCCCCCGCTCCTCTCTTTTCTGTTTTCGTTTCATCCCCCTTTTTTTTATTCTCGGTGAGGGAGTTAAAGTGCTTTGGTGGTTTTGCCTTTTTAGGGCTATTGGAAGGAGCCACCGCATTGCTTTTGTAACCACACACAGCTGGCACTGAGTCTGAGCCACAGCAATAGGGACTTTAATTGAAACACTATATGTGTTTATAGCCTCCTCCACCTCTCTGAGCCAGAGACCGTCCCACTGACGTCTTGTAATGTTTTTCCAATGCGTGCGTTTGTGTGTTTGAGACCCCGTGTGAACTGAATCTGCGAGTGTGTGTGAATGTTGTGCGTTTTATGGCCCCTCTATGTGTGTCTACCCAAAGGAAGGAAAATTACATTATCTCAGTTGTTTCTCCTAGACGGCAATTAGATTAAATGGAGATTTTTCTCCTGAGAAAAAGACCACAGAAATCCCCTCTTAAATTTCAGAAGAGATTGCCACAGTCTCAAACTGTGCTCGGATTTGTCGAAATCCATACTTTTCTGTTTAATTTCTCATAGAGAAATTGAGGAGAAATATCTTCAAGAAAATGAAAGCATGAACTATGAAAGAGTAGCATTCAATGAAAAAAAGAGGTGTGTTTGCAGTCTACACAGGCCCTGGTCTTCTTTTGGTGAAACATGAAATACAAACCTAGGCCAGAGATGGGCCGCTCGCGGATCTGAGGCAGAGAAACTGTTTACTTACTGATCATGGAGAGAAGGCTTCAAAGCTTACACACACACAACACATTTCTAATTAGACATGCCACCAAAGAAAGGACAGCTATGCCACAATTAGCCATGTGTCAGAGAAGCTGTAGGTTTAAACAGACTCATCCTCCCAATTTAGATTGATTCATCTACACAACTCTTTAAAAAAATTGCATTTGTAACCATCTCTGTAGGTTCCGAGTTTTTTTTGTTTTTTTTCTCTCGTGTCTATTAGCAAACATAATGGTTACACATGTGAGCTTGTGTTATCATTTCTGTTAAGATCAGCCACATTTTTTTTATCATCTCAATCCCTCCCACTCCCCCAGTGCCAGTCCACAGTGGCATTATATGATCTTAGAGACAGAAACACTGTATCATTTGTGACATTTGACTACTGAAATGATTAAAAAGCATATCGAAATGAAAGCAGGAAATGGCATTTGCAAAATGACACGCAACTGAGCACATCTTTGCTTGACTGTGTCAATGATATTTTTTTCTGTGTAAAAACCAAGTGTGTATTGGTTATAATGTCTTGTGATTTTGTTTGTATCGGAGTCCTGTGGTCATATTTTCAGTTCTATAAATATTTAGTACTTTGAGGTTAATACTGATGTCCGATATTTTATCACTTTGTTTGACCAGTTTTGAAAACAATAAACCATATGCTGAATCGAAACACAACACATTGTAAAAATACATAGATAATTAGAAAACAGATAAGACGGGTTTTGACACAGTTTGTAAGACATGAGATGAACCCCATACAAACTTCTGGTGAACCGTACGGTTATGTTTTATGGGATCTGTTCCATCCCTAGTAAAAGCCCACTGCTCATTAAAGCAAAATGTAATCAAAGTCCACCCCACACTGGCACTGGAATTACACTGCTCGTATCAACCTTCCTTCTCTCTGCTCAGTGCCTAACCCCGAAGCCAGCGTATCAAAGCAGACCTTAATGTAATTTTGGATTTATTTAATTCCTGAGCCCTAAGAAATGATCACTTTCAAACAGAAACATGCTTAGTCTAACTGTTGAAGAATTCATCAAGCCCAAAGCTTTAGGATGGTACTTTGTGTGTCTAAAACAGCATATTCTCTTCCCTCTCATGACACAGAGCTGGCCTCCTGGAATCATAGTGTTAAATAAATAAATAAATAATACTGTTATATTCAGTTACTAATAATAATTTAGAAATAAGTATTGCACCGATATTGGAATTCAAATATGAAATACAAATGTGTATTTATATGTTAAATGTTCTCAAGTCACTGCATTTGCAGATGTGGATGTGTATATCCATGTACAGTATACAGATATATATCCATATACAGATATGTATGACAGTAGCAGGATTTAGAGTGACTGAGTATCTCTCAACCGTATGGAGGTCGAAGGGTTAAAGCGGTACCACCGTATCATGCTGTAAGTAGAGTGCACTCCATGTATGCGATATGCGGATTTGCCATCCATGTGCAGGTGTTTACAGAGTGGGTCTTTTCCCTCCAGTGGGAACAAACAGAATAACAGGTGCTGTTCTGGATTAGTGTCCCTCTCTTTCTGTTTCTCTCTGTCTGCCTCCTGAGTCTGTCTCACTTGTTCTTTCATTCCCTCTTTGTTTTTTGCTTGGTCACTAGTTCAAGCTGACAGCTGTCACTGAGAGAGAAAGGTCTGCTGAGACACAGGCTCGTGGCACCTTCGGCTTTGGGAGTGTGTTTATGTGTGTTTGGAGCTGTTTCCTTTGGCTGTGCTCCAAACAGTACAATAAGGGAAGTATTAAGTACCTAAAATGATTCCACATTTTGTGCATATCAGTGATACTAAAGTTATGTCAAGGCAAATCAGTTCATTCAGTCTGAAATCTCCAAAACAGTTTAAAGTTGAGATTACATTTGATATTTATCAGCAGATCAGCAATAAAATCAGGTTATAATGGTGTTCTAAATTTTGTTTCTTCAGCCTCAAGTCAAACTAAACTGTAAGCTCGTGGAACTAATGCAAATGTTTATTTTAGAGTATTTTATATTGATTTATAAATAAATAAATACATAAATTAAAAAAGTGGTCTTTCTCCTTCCCTTTATGCTGTCTGTTATGATTTCTTTTTTCTTTTTTTTTTCAATTTTCAATTATTTTTCATTTCTTTATCACATACTGAAGCACAGCGACATTTTACCGCTACTGAAAGACTTTTACTGTAGCCTTTCATCATTCACACAGTCCTTCATTCTTACAGTAAAGATCAATATCACTCATTCCCTATAGGTGCAGTGCAGTCATTAAAAGTACTGTTTTTCCCTTAAAAGGCACATGGAATATTTCAGCTTTATCCTTGTGATAAAACAGACTTCAGAATCTCTTTCATTATCAATGAAGAGTAAGCCTATAGATTCTATGGTGGACTGAATTAATGCACAGCTCTGTTGTACTGTACACTTCTTCTCACTGTCCCCTTCTCCCCCTCAAAACACGCAATCTTTTGATTCACAGAGCACATTCACTTAGCAAATCAAACTATTATGCTGTGTGCAGTTGTGTGCATGTCCACAGCCCACTCTCATTTTCATTTTCCACCAGGTTTAATGAGTTTTCTGCGCCTGTTTTTTTGAGTGATCCCCTTTTCTCTGCGGTGGGAGAAGAGAGACATTTATTTCTCTTAATCTGAGGCGAAGCCAAGGGACTCATGCTTAACACGACTTTTCCTCCCCTGCTCGCCGTCACCAGAATTATAGATGATGGGTTTACATTTATTAAACTGCAGTGTGCTTTCACTCAAAGCACCTCACACATTTCTAATCAGATGTTCTTTTCCTCCCCTCATTTTGACAACAAAAACACTTTTCTAATCTAGAAAGCTCAGGTTTAAATGATTCATTCATTCATTCATTCATTCATTCATTCATTCATTCCTGAGAACAATATTTTTATTGACTTGTGTGTGGGTATGATTTCTTAGCTTTGTCCACAAAGATAAAAAAAAAAGGGTTAGTTCACTCAAAAATGAAAATTCTGTCGTTAATTACTCACCCTCATGTCGTTTCAAACCTGTAAGACCTTCATTCATCTTCGGAACACAAAGATAAGATATTTTTGATGAAATGCAGTTTTCTGACCCTGCATAGACAGCAATCCAACAGACACGTTCAAGGCCTGCAAAGGTAGTAAGGACATTGTTAAAATAGTCCATGTGACATCTAACTTTCTGGGCCTTGAACATGATAGCTGCGTTGCTGTCTTTGCTCTCAGAAAGCTCTCAGATTTCATCAAAAATATCTTTGTTTTCTGAAGATAAACAAAGGTCTTAGTGGTTTGGAACGACATGAGGTTGAGTAATTAATGACAGAATTTTCATTTTTGCATGAACTATCCCTTTAAGAAATAATAATGTCAAATAAATAAATGGATAAAATGGATCTACATTTGTATTTTTATATTAATTTTTATTTTTTATTTTTATTTTATTTTTTTTTTAGAAGATGGGGTAATCTTAGGATAGTAAATACTTTATGTAATTAACTGTATATAAAATAGCGGCCTATGACCTTTTTTCGATTATCTTGGTTTTGTCTGCAGCCAGTGGCCCCAACGAGGTTTAGGGACAGAGGATAAAAAAATATATCATGAGCTCAGTGTAAAACCTCTAGGAGTGAATGGAAAGTCCCCATCGTGATAGAAAATCAAACGTGTGTGACTGAGAAAGTTAGTGAGAAAGAGAGTTAAAAAGTTGTTGTGCTTTTAGCTCAGCTGGAGAGCTCCGGTTCTTGGAGGATACAGCGGTCTGGCAGTGGACTTTCTTCCATTTTGTGTCACCATACCCCCTCGGTGTGGTGGACTTGGCTTTGTGTGTGTGTGTTTGTGTGTGACAGCTGAATGGATAATGCCTTGGAGTTAAGAAAAGCCTAGAGTGAAACCAGACTAGCTGCCCTGCCATCAATCCGCCTGTCGTCTTCCTTCCCTCTCTTTATTCCTCCCTCTTGCTTCCTCTTTCTCTATTTCTCTCTCTGTTTAATGCAAGCCTAACCTTTGAGGGCTGTTTGGGTGAACTTATTTGTCACCTTCCAGGCTTCCAGTAGTAAAAGAGGGTCCAGTGCCCTGTGGTTTTATTGGGAACCTGTAATGGAGAAAAAGAGAGAAACAGAAGTATATACAAAGAGAATATTGGAACTAGAGAAGATGGAGTGAGCAAGTACACATATCCATCACAGAGCAGCGCAGTCAGTGCAATGGAACTGCTGTTGCCCCGTGGGGAAAAAAAATGAACCCTCAGCAGCACTCATCCGTTCTGAGTGCAAGCTACCGTTAGCCCAATGATCGATACATGACCCTCCGACTAGCTTAAGGTGACCAAATTTCTGAAATATATCAATAAATCATTTTCTGCGGTATTATCTAAGGATTTAAAATTGTGTGTGGGGAGACAGTGTATTTTGATCATGGTTGATCATCCTCTGTCACACAACTCTAAATTATATTTAGGATGTGAGATATAGAGGATGAAAAACAGCATTTCATGCAATATGTAATGCATTTAAATTATGTGTGCAATGAAACAAACACCATATGATTACAAAAATAATATTTATTTAATATTTTATAGAATTGTTATTAAATACAACCCAAATTTTTTAAATTTGAATAAGATGAAAACTAAAAGACTTTCAAATCACATGAGCCAATATTTTATTCACAATAGAACATGGATAACAAATGTTTAAACTGAGAAATTTTTACAATTTTATGCACAAAATGAGCTCATTTCAAATTGGATGCCTGCTACAGGTCTCAAAATAGTTGGGACGGGGCATGTTTAACATGGTGTAGCATCTTCTCTTCTTTTCAAAACAGTTTGAAGACGTCTGGGCATCGAGGTTATGAGTTTCTGGAGTTTTGGTGTTGGAATTTGGTCCCATTCTTGCCTGATGTGGGTTTCCAGCTGCTGAAGAGTTTGTGGTCGTCTTTGACGTATTTTTCATTTATAGATGTTCTCTATAGGTGAAAGATCTGGACTGCAGGCAGGCCAATTCAGCACCCGGACTCTTCTACTACGAATCCATGCTGTTGTAATAGCTGCAGAATGTGGTTTTGCATTGTCCTGCTGAAATATGCAAGGCCTTCCCTGAAATAGACATTGTCTGGAGGGGAGCATATGTTGCTCTAAAACCTTTATATTCCTTTCAGCATTCATAGTGCCTTCAAAAACACGCAAGCTGCCCATACCGTATGCACTTATGCACCCCCATACCATAAGAGATGCTGGATTTTGAACTGAACGCTGATAACCCGCTGGAAGATCTCCCTCCTCTTTAGCCCGGAGGACGCGGCGTCTGTGATTTCCAACAAGAATGTCAAATTTGGACTCGTCTGACCAACACTTTTCCACTTTTAAACAGTCCATTTTAAATGAGCCTTAGCCCACAGGACACGATGGTGCTTCTGGACCATGTTCACATATGGCTTCCTTTTTGCATGATAGAGTTTAGTTGGCATCTGCAGATGGCACGGCGGATTGTGTTTACCGACAGTGGTTTCTGGAAGTATTCCTGGGCCCATTTAGTAATGTCAATGACAGAATCATGCCGATGAGTGATGCAGTGTCGTCTGAGGGCCCGAAGACCACGGGCATCCAACAAAGGTCTTCGGCCTTGTCCCTTATGCACAGAGATTTCTCCAGTTTCTCTGAATCTTTTGATGCACTGTAGATTATGAGATTTGCAAAGCCTTTGCAATTTGACATTGAGGAACGTTGTTTTTAAAGTATTCCACAATTATGCACTCTTTCACAGATTGGAGAGCCTCTGCCCATCTTTACTTTCTAAGACATCCCTTTTATAGCTAATCATCTTACAGACCTGATGTCAGTTAACTTCCCCCAGCTGAATCTTCTCAAAATTTCTTGCTTTTTCAGCCCTTTGATGCCCCCGTGCCAACTATTTTGAGACCTGTAGCAGGCATCAAATTTGAAATGAGCTTATTTAGTGGATAAAACTGTAAAAATTCTCCGTTTAAACATTTGTTATGTTCTATTGTGAATAAAATATTGGCTCATATGATTTGAAAGTCTTTTAGTTTTCATTTTACTCAGATTTAAAAAAAACGTCCCAACATTTCCAGAGTTTGGGTTGTGTAATTATATATTATTTTACATTTATAATGTATGCTTATTTTATATTATAGGTTTTATATTTAGTTTAAAAATTTAATGATAAAACTTTATGTGGAATGCCTAGAACATTAGGGTATTATTTTACCTTGCAAGGTGAAATAACAGGGACATTTTTGAAGAAACAAACCACCAAACTACCTGGTTACCCTAACAACTACCTGGTCACCCTAGACAAGAGCATTGGCATTCCAAAACAATCACTCAGACCACTCATTTTTTTTCTTTCCCAAAACAGTGAAGTGTCTAATTTTCCGAAACTGAGGGCCTGTTCTGCATTGGCTAATTCTCTTTCTCAAGCTCTATATGCTAACCTCTTTGTCTGTCGCCTGCTAAAAGCCCCGCTAAGTTCAACCAAACATTTTCTCTGGGATTTTTGTCCAGACAAAGCCCCAATACCGGTCGGGCTTTTGAAAAGCAGGGCCGCTGCATAAAAGTGGGTGATTGTCCGGCCGCTGTATAGAGGCCCTGGTGTTCATGGCTGCCGTTATGCACTAAGCCTGTTGTGTGAAACCGAGCAAGCCTCTAGATTAGCCGGCCCTGCGTCGATGCGGCCTTTTGTGCCCCGCCGCCTTTCGAATCCTGCAGTCGTGACCAACAAAGCGTGAAATGAGTAAATAACGCCCCTCGAAGAAAGCCCAACATTTTATACCATTGTCCACGGTCCCCTAAGCCGCTTAAAGACTTCAAATGCTTTGCCACTTCTCTGTTCTTCCCCTCTTTTGAACAGTAAAATGATAATGACAGTCATTGAAATGTGTTTGTTTTTGTCTGTTTTTTGGGCTCTCATAGCTAAATGCCAAATGATATGTTCCCAGAGCATACGCTGCGTGTATGCGAGAATGTGTGTGATTTACTGGAGTGATTTGGCACGTTTAGAAGTGAAATTAGTGTGGAAGTATAACAGGGAAGTGGAAATGTGGGGAATCGCCGATCTCTGCGGGCCAACGCTGAGCATGAGCTATTGGGTTTGAACTAGCGAGAGGCCAAATAATCTGAGGGAGGAACTCCATGCCATCTGTAGCTCTTTCTCTAGCTCTCTATCTGTCGTTCTCTCTCTTTGTCAAACATTAGCAGAGAGGCCAAAAAGATTGCTGGGTTTGCAGTGCTTGCTAGAGTAATGTAGCTCCAGCTGAAAGGAGACCTATCATGAAAATGTTACACAGATGCTCAGATGGGTTTCTATGGTGGTCCATATGGTGGAATAACACAATTAATTTGCAACAGATGCATTTTAAGAGGTTGGGAAATGGTGTTGTATGTAGTCAATGTCATAAATATAGCTACTAAGAAATAAAGGCTTCTTCACATGACTCATTTCAAACCAACCTCTTAAGACAAGGGTCATGGCCTGCATACGAAGAGCATTGCACATAGCCTCGCAATAGCCGATTTGGATTATTTTATGATTTGTTCAATTTATGTGTGTATAATATAAAATTTGATCTCTGATTTGTTTATATGCCTTTAACATTGTGACCAGGACCATCGTCACCATAATGGTCAACCAGGAACATTGTGCCTAGCTCTGTGGTCTATGATATAGGATGTTAGAAGCCCCTCATACCATTTTGATCTGACTCCATAAATTGAAGAGAAGACCCTGGATATGACTGTTTTTTCAAGAAAACTGTTTTTTTCTGTCTTAATTCCTATGCCGGTACCACCCGTGTAATGATCCAAACAGTCTGGTAATCATTGACTATGCTTTAAAAGGTCAAACAGGGTTAAAGTTGAAATTGTCTGAACTTTAAACACCCATTACAATGCACAGAGGTAACTCTGTGTCTGCATTGGATATCTATTTAATTTTATTTTATTTTATTTTATTGTTTATTAATATTATTATTATTTTGGCCTCATGGCAAGTTACATGACTGCTCCTTTCAAACACACTCACACACAGTTGTTAGCACATGGTGCAATTTGTGCTCGTTAGCACTAATTACAGTGTCAAGAAGTAATGAGAGGCTGAATACTTTCACAATCAGTGTAGTTTAAAAAGAACCATCTCTCCATACACCATAAACACAATTAGTACTAAACTAACTTGGCTCCCTGACTTTTACCCCAAGTTTTTGTACCCTAACTTTATCTTTAGTTTCCTTTCCATGGGGCATTTGAAAGGGGGTGGAGTGTGGAATCCAGCTTTTGAGCGGAAATGTAATGGTTTTTCTGCTTCCCTCTCCCGCAATCGATTTCTCCACGCCGGGCAGGAAATGATGTTGGCACACCACAAATAGCCTGCAGATGACGGGAGATTTGATGCTAATAATTTGTTGGCGGAGAGAGTCATGCGGGCCGCTCACTGATGGAGATTGAGATGCGTTTGTCAGCAGACAGTCGGAGGTGAGCGAGAGAAGGGTGGGCTGCAACTTTTCCAAGGCGGGCCAAATGATTAGCGAATGTAATGTGGCAGATAATAGACAAGAGAATGAATATTTTATTTGGTCAGAGCTTCTGACGAGAGCAATTTGGATGTCAGGAGGTGACAGAAAGAGCGCAGATGAATGACAGCTCTATCGGCTGCGGCTGCGTTAAGACATTACCCTCAGATATTGTCTGTTACGAGACACTCACACACTTACGTAGCACCACTTAACACTCTTTTCGTCACAGTTGTCGCTTAGGAGGTGTGCATGTGTGTATATACAGGTGTGTGTGCCCACGTTATCTGATGAGTGTATGTTTAGCATTGCAAGCCCTGTAGGGGTTTCTTTCAAACTGACAAATGCTCAGTAATGCTTCTTGAAAATCATTAATATTCACTGTCATTGGACTCCAAACCACTAAGGATTTTTTCCCCCTGGGAAAATATATATATACATATTAGTGCTGTCAAACAATTCATCTAACAAACGATTAAAAACAATTAATATAAGCCTTTATATTGTACAAATTACATGCTCTTATTTTAATCGAAAATAAATGTGTGCATATATATATATTAGTGCTGTCAAACAATTAATCACGATTAATTGCATCCAAAATATAAGTTTTTGTTTACGTAATATATGTGTGTCTACTGTGTATATAGATACACTCACATACTGCATATATTTTGGAAATATTTACATGCATATACTTTTATATATTTATATTCTTATATTTTATATTATATATAAATATATTTAATATATAAACTAGTGGTGTCAAAATTAGCGCGTTAACACATGCGATTAATTTTTCTGATTAACGTGTTAAAAATATTTAACGCAATTAACGCAGGGGCGGGGCTAGGGTTGGCCACCCCATTCGCAACTGCTGCCTCTCTCTTTTTTCTTGAAAAGGATTGTGTTTATTTAGATGCAGAATGTCTTTATGACCACATCAAACCGGAGACGTTTCAGACGCGCTCTAACTTTGCCTCCGCGCCAGGCGCGAGTCAAACGAGCACAGAAAAGATACTGTGCTTGTAGCGCGCGCTCTTCAAATACACGCACAAAGGTGCCGGCGCGCGCTGTAGCCTATATCATTTACATCAAAATGTTTCTAAAGAAACTACGCGTATGCAATGTCCTAGTTATACCGCCAGTTAATGGTATGCTACCAAAAAGGCGATTAAAGCTGCCTCCTTAAACTGCATGCATGCAATATGTTATATATGCTAGCTACATTTAAGAACATGTTCTGAAATGGTTTTAAACTGTGTCCTGAGGCACCCCAGCACTGTCTCCCTCATCTAAAACACCCGATTCAACTCGTCCGCTCATTAGCAGAGACTTTAAGACCTGAAGTGGGAAAAGGTAAAGAGAGTTGCATGTCAGATCCGCGTCACGTTCAGCAGTAGTTTTAAAGCAATAGCAGGCAAATAAGTTAATAACTAGCTGCTGTGATATCTATTAACCCAAGAACAAAAGAAAAAAGAGGAAATCAATAACTTTTATAGCTTTAAGGGGTTCATCTATATTTAATTTAGAATTTAGAGTTTGGTAACTATATTCATTTTCTGTATATTTCTGCTGAAGGGCACAAGTAGCTAAATATGTCATTTATTAGGTTCATGTGAAGATTGTTTCAAATTCACTTAAATTAGAAGTTAAGTCTAATAAATGTTAAAATTGATAGCTCTAAATTATACTGTAATGCTGAATGGCTACAGTCAATGGTTAAATATTCAGGAGAAAAAACTATTTTATAGGACATCAGTAGTATTGATATCAGGGATGCTGGCCTTCAATCATAAAAAAGATGCCATTAAAGAAATATTAAAAATATACTGTCTTTATGTTGTTTGTACATTGTACATTTGAAGATTGAATGCGAAATTATTGCAATATAAAAGTATATTTAAAAACTTTAATGTTAGGTGGAATTAATCGCGATTAATTTTAGAAAAATGTGCGATTAATTAGTTAATTTTTTTTAATCGATTGACAGCACTAATATAAACATAACATATTTTTCTTAAATATATACATGCATGTGTTTGTATACATATAATAAATATACACAGCACACACACACACATATTATGTAAACAAAAACTTTTATTTTGGATGCGATTAATTGCGATTAATCTTTTGACAGCACTAATATATATATATATATATATATATATGTGCACACATTTATTTTCGATTAAAATAAGAGCATTTAATTTGTACAATATAAAGGCTTTTATTATGTTAGATTGATGTCAGATATTTTTATTTATCTGAGCCAACAATGACGTGGAGAACAGGAGATGTTGCCAGTTGTGTGGTTTAGGTTAGGGTTTTAGGGTTAGGTTTAGCATCCAGGAAGAGCATATGAGGCCTGGATTAGTGAAAAGTACAACCTCATGCCAGAAAAGCCCTAGCCACAGTCAGTGGGCCATGCTGCGGATTTAATGTTGGAATAACACTAATCCAGGTAGGTTCCAGCAGGATAATCGGGACATGAGAACATTGCCCTTAAGAATGTTGCATTAGGCCAAGCAGAACTTGAGTGAGGAACAGAAAAGGAGAGTAACACATACACCCTCCTATGACCTTTCCTTTATGGCAGCCAATCTGGTTTGTAAACATTAATTTATTCATGAGCGTGCATCTGGCTCTTTAAACAAGAAGCACAACCCAGCAGCAATAAAAAGGAAAGGTTGACTGAGTCAGACACAATACACGCTGACAGAGAGAGCAAGATCGAGACTGAAGAGTCTGTATCTAATAAACACGCTCGTGCGCCTATGCGAGCCCGACAGGTAGTGGCTTAAGGTTATAAATTCCCCTCCATCAATCTTTATAAGCATTTTATATCGCAAACCGTTAAACTCTGGTGATACCCAATAGGATGTAATAGAAAAGCCATTCATGAAATGTTGACTGACTGTGAGGGCAACTAAAAATGTTGTGCAGTGTCAGTTTAAAGGTGGACTCCGTGAGAATGAGGCTGAGAGAAAACAACCAACAACTAAGTCTTGAAAAGATGCAGTCCTGTAGCTGCCATTGATTTCAGTCTGTTTATGATTAACTGGCATTGTATTCACACATATTGATTATTAGATCTAAAAACAAGCTACAAGAACAATGTGTTTGTTTAGGGCTGCTCCTGTTGTCTATTCGAGCCTGTTCAGTACTGGCAGTGTAAGCAGAAAGCATTAATTGTGGAGGTGTCACTTTAAGACCCAGGGAGACAGAGTGATGTAATGCCAGTATATTTGCCCTCATTGGAGACTGTCATCGGTCTCTGGGCCGAGCGCCCATTTCAAATGAATCTTCAGGTCGCATTAGGCTGCAAATCAAGCCAAACTACAAATCGGCATGTCTCGTAGCCCAAGTTTTACCCTCAGCGCAGTAACACCTCACAGCTTCACCCGAGATGGAATTATGAATATTTCCCCCGTCGTTGTTTTGTGCTCGGAGGACGAAGCTGGCTGTATTTTTGCAGTGCTTGTCCAGTGTGTGTGATGTGTTGGGTTCAGCTGGAGGTTGTGTTCACTTCCCTATGGGGCGATTGCTAGCTGCTGCCATCAGCACAACTCCTGCTTATTAAGCCAGTGTCAGACATGTGGGTTCATATTCTTGGCTCTGACCCCACCCTTTCCTTCTCCATCTGCTTGGACCTTCTTATCTGCAGCCTCATTTGTCTCGCAAACCTGTTATTACCTGCAGCAGGGATGAAGCTCGCAGTGTGTGTGTAGGTGTAGAGGCGCTTTCATTGCACTCTGCTTCCACCGCATGGACTCTTTAGCATTGCCCTCGCCGTGTACCTTGGTACGCCCTCTCTTCCACCTGCCTGTGAGCATGATTGGCCGGGCCCGGGGGGAGGCTGGGAAATCACCTGCTCCATTTAGCCAGGTTGCAGTGGTGATGGCGGGCCGGGCGTCCTGCTAGCAGGCCTTTGTGCTGTGCCCGACGCACTAAAACAGTGGGACTCCTGATTAGCGTGAATAGAGTTCTCCAGCATGGGCTCTGCTCTTTATGATCATGGTGATTGTTGTTATTTAGCCCTTCTGTGGGTTAGATCGGCGTACTGCCGTGCTGGAAATCTTTCTGACAGCGCAACAATTATCTGTGATCTGCATGACTCGCACCACAGCAGAAAAGTAGTCCAAAAAAAATGAATAAATAAAATATGACCACCGCCAATCGCCCCCCTTTCCAAAACCCAGTTTTGCTCTTTTTTTCAGTCCCACTTCAGTCTTTCTATCCATTTCTATCCTTGCCCTTTTCTTTGCAGCTCTTTCACTCGGTGTAGCCCCTGGCCTGAGCCCGGCAGGGAGCCGTGGGGCCGCTGAATGAAGTGGCTTAGCTGAGCCGGCCTCCCTCTTTCACAAGGGTCACCCCAGGGATTCTCTTCTCGTAAGGGACAGCAGCAGCTGTGGCTGCCCCCTGCCTACACCTCCCACCCCATAATCCAGCTTGTGTTGAGCTGCATGGGGTGCACGTACATCGAGATACGGAGGGATGGTTCAGGAGGGAGAAAAGAAGAGGTAAAAATGTTCCGTAGTGAGGGTGTATAAGAGAGCACATCTCCTGGAGAAGGTGGCATATTGATATTCCAGTTCTCTGAGAAAGAGCAAGCTCTAGTGACAATAGATACTCTGTCTTTCTGCTCACGGCTCTGTGGAGGCCTGAAATGATGCTCGGTTCTCAAAGCCTTGCATCTTGCATTACAGATTGTGTTCATTTAATCTGGTTAATTATAAATACAGTAATAACTGTGCCCTCTACACTATATAGAAATTTTGGGTAACACTTTATTTAACTGTGTCCTTGTTACACGTTACATGTACTTACTATTATAATAACAATAAATTATGCATAATTACATGCAAGTAACCCTAAACCAAACCCTAACAATACAGTAAGTATGTGTAGTTTAATTTAATATTACTCAGTACTTAAATGTATACTTACACTATAACAAGGACTCCTTAAAATGAAGTGTAACCACATTTTGTAATAAGGTTGCAGAACAACCTTCATAGTTTTCTGGATTTTACGTCTATTAACCAGATAGACACAGCATAAACAAAAGTGAACAGAATTTATAGAGATCAAATCAAATCTCATTTTTTGGAGAATTAGCAGGATGTGGCAGGACTGCCAAAGGTATCTCGTAAAAAATATATTGACTTCAAAGCCGTTTTCATGTTCAAACATCATGTTCAATGATTTACTTGTCTGCCTTAATGTAATGATGTAATGTTTTGGAATAATCTTCAATTTTTTATAAATATTGATATATAATTGTGATCAAGAAATTAAATATTGCATTCGATGGATAGTCTATTAATAAGCTACAATCCCAACGTCCTGTTTGCCCACCGTCAACGAGAAACGAGCAGCAGCACCATGGGAAGTCTCTTGAATTTTGTGGAGGAAAATCTCTGGCAGCAAGCTCCATCTGCCATCTCAAAGAGATTTTAGATGTTTATTGCATCGTGCGACATAACACAAATCCCCATTTTCGTATTCCTCCCCTTGCTCCCAAACAGCATCCGTTAGAAGGGGCTGCTCAGCAACAGTCCATCTCAGCGTGCACTGTCCTCTGCTTTTCTCTAAGTGAGGTATTTTTGCAAAATCATTACACCAGTGGGTCAGTCTGATATATGATATCATTACAAGCCCCTGTAAATACATCCTCATTTTTTTCTTTCATTCTGTGAGCGGGAGGCAAATGTAGCACATGATCAATGCTCAGTGAGAGAAAAGAGACTCTCTGAGGGAGACGCCTATTGACTCGTAGCACGTAAGCCTTCCCTGCATATGCATTTGCTTCATCAGAAATATTCATTCGTTCTGGGCAGTGGAAATGAGGCTCCATAGCTTCGCCCCCTGTGATACCAAATGGACAGGAAAATGGGAGCTCTGTGGTTAGATTTTTATTTTATTTTGTTTTTTGTTGATTTTGTCTCTGGAGACAGGATTTGGACCTCGCTTCATAATGCGTATCTGTCTGTGGGCGGTCATTATTTGAGAATTGTGGGGGATATTAAAAAGACAACTCAGCTGTAGTTCGGCATCAGCATCGTTTGGCACGCGCTAAAGGGCCGGGAAGCCTTTATTTGAGTAAACTAATATCAGTCGGAGAATAATTTTCAGCTAATACTCAATACATTGACATGTAAGCCATTTCAGTCGCAATTTTTTGAGCATAAATCGCCAACCCTCTGCAACAGTGGTTTTGATAATTGCATGTAATTGGACTTCTTAAGAAGTTCTTCTTTAAAGTTTTGTGAAGTAAAGCTTTAAAAGGCTAGCTGCTGTTGTGATGTTAATCTTAGCGCGTACCCATTAGTGCTGCGGGGCTCAAAGATACGGCTGGAAAGGAAATGAATTAAGCTCTTTAAATTTAAGCTAGCTTTCCATCAGTTTTAATGCCCCCACTCACTAATGAAGAAATGTGCAATAATTGGCGCAGGTAGTTTTTGCCAGCACCTTCTGTTGTGAATTAGCACGTCAGAGTTGGAAACAGGTAGGAGTGAATCAACAGCCACTTTAAATGGGCGTTCACTCCTCTCAC
>JAFVLL020005543.1:0-21898 GCA_021397915.2 Tor tambroides | reverse complement strand
AGCTGTTTGGACTCTCATTCTGACGGCACCCATTCACTGCAGAGCATCCATTGCTGAGACACTGATGCAATGCTACATTTCTCCAAATCTGATGATGAAACAAACTCATCTACAGCTTGTATGAGTGAATTATCAGCAAATTTTCATTTTTGTGTCAACTACCCCTTTAAGAAGTATTTGAAATTGTTAACTAATGTAGGTAATTAATGTTGACAAATGGAGCATTACAGTAAAGTGTTGTTTTATACTAAAGCTCACGCTGTAAATAAGAGCACAGACTGGAATAAAGAATAAGACATAGACGTGAAATATTTAAGACAGAATTACTCACTTTAATTTCAAGTGTTATGCAGGCAAAGTTTTTTTCTTTTTCCTCTTTTTTTGTTTTTTACCCATTAACATAACACGTTTGTACAAAGTTATTTTAAAAATATCAATAAACTGCAGCCTTTCAGGCTAACCTGGCAAAAAACCCATTATCAAATGCCATGAGGACAAAGGAACATCTTAGAAAAATGATTTACAAATGAGGTGTCACTAGAAAATATTAAAGAAAATCGCTCGCCACAGAAAATATTACCAAAAAACATCTATTTATAATTGTTTGGTATCAACCATTTCTTTTTAAACTTTTTTTTTTCTCCATTTGAAACACGTCATGGTGCGAAACGTCAGATAAATTAAAAGCCATGGTTTTACTTCTAAAAGGACCACGTTTAGAAATAACAGATCGTTACTAAATAGAGATCGTTAGCGGAAATGAACCATGCAGCACGTCATCTCTGCATCAATAGCGCACAATACACATTAGCAAATACTAATAATAGAAGGATAAATAATAAATTAGACACGCACGCATACACACAGGCGGCATCGTGCTGTGTGGGAACGAAAAACGGGCTCGAAATGAAACCAAACCAAACCAAACCAAAGTCACGAATAAGAACGCCACGCCACAGACTTCTCAACATCAAACTCATCGAAGTGGCTTCAGGGTACGTTTCCCGCCCCGCCGTGACCCGGTCCAGAGGGAGCGTTTGGAGGGAGTCGGTGGGTCGAATCTCTTTGGAGAGCGCAAGAAAGTCAACGGGTGACGGGAGGACACATCGACGCGGGGGATCTTCACGAGGGCTGGAGCGGATCGTCGCTCGCTCCCACAGTGTTCACCATCGTATATAAAAAGCTAAATGCGGTCACCTGGGCGCTACTGCACACGAATATTTCAGAAAACACAGTCGAAGCCCCACGCTCCCCTGCCCAGCCGTAACGTAGTGGTACTGCAGTGTTTGTTAAGGCATCAGAGTACAGTTTGTATGACTTGAGATCAGAGAGAACTTCTCTAGGTGTTTTTCTTAAACCTTTTCTACCTCTCGGTAATGTAAACATGGTAAAGATTGTCTTTATAGTATTGCTTTCGTTTAACATAACATGTCTTGGAAAGCTAGATTGTTTTCATTCTCGTTTATTTTATTTTTTTTTTATTTCTAAAGTAATCGTAACTGGAATGCATTATTTGTAAATCTAATGTGCTTTTCTTTAAATAGCCCGTCTCTATAATCTCGTTTCTCTTACATAAAAGCTTGACTGCTGAATCGTCGATTATATTATTATATATGCCTGAATTCTAAACCGTTCTGTACGCGAGGCCGTGATTGGCTGACGCTTCGCGACACGCTCCAATCACAGACGGCGTCGCTTTCTAGCTTGTGCTGCGACTCTAATCGTGTACTAAAGATCTGTTAGATGCTCATCTTTCTAGCTTGATCGTACGCAAAACCACAGACCATCGCGTGAAGCTCCGAGATTCTCATCCCCGACTGCATGTTCGATTCGAAACCTACGGAAGCTTGTTTCCGCCACAGATTTTTTTTTTTAATTAATTGCGAATTTTTATAGAACAATTCAGATTGCCTTTAAGTTTAACACAATTCAGACCTTATTCGCAATTCTACATTGCATCTCGCAATTCTGATCTTTTTCTCACAACTCTGAGTTTATATCACAATTCAGACTATTTTCCTCACAATTCAGATTTTTTTCTTGCACTTGTAAAAAAAGTCTAGAATTCAAACATATTATGTATTATTGTGAAAAAAGTCAGAATTGTGAGATATAAACTCGCAATTCTAAGAAAAAGTCTGAACTGGGAGATAAAAAAGTTGCAAATTACCTTTTTAATTTTTTTATTCCATGACGGAAAAAAAGTTGAGATGCAAACTCAGAATTTAAAGAAAAAAAGGGAGAATTGCGATATATAAACTCAGAATTCAAAGAATAAAAGTCACAATTTGTGAGAAAAAAAGTCTGAATCTTGCAAAAATGATCTTTTTATTCCATGGCAGAAAAAAAAACAAATTTGTAAAGTAAACTTGAAATTCAAAGGAAAAAGTCAGAATTGCGAAATATAAACTCAGAATTATCAGAAAAAACTCAGAATTGTGAGAAAAAAAGTAAAAATTGCGAAATATAAACTCAGAATTATAAGAAAAGTGAAAATTGAGAGATATAAACTTAAAATTCAAAGGAAAAAAGTCAGAACGGCAAAATAATCTCAGGATTGAGAGAAAAAAGTCAAGATTGTGAGGAAAAAAAGTAAAAAATTGCGAGATATAAAAAGTTAGAATTGAGAGACAAACTCAGAATTCAAAGGAAAAAGTAAGAATTGCAAAATAAAAACAGAATTACAAAAAAAAAAAAAAAGAGAGACAATTTGTGAGAAAAAAGTCTGAATCTTGCAAAAATTCTCTCTTTATTCCATGGCAGAAAAAAAAAAACAATTGCGAAAAGTAAACTCGGAATTCAAAGGAAAAAGTCAGAATTGCGAAATATAAACTCATAAATAAACTCAGAATTTTGAGATATAAAATCAGAATTGTGAGAAAAAAAATTGTAATATATAAACAGAATTGTGAGAAAAAATGCGAAAATTCAAAGGAAAAATGTCAGAATGGCAAAATAAAAACAGAATTATATAAAAAAAAAAAAAAGTCAGAATTGTGAGAAAAAAAATCAATTACTTTTTTATTTTTTATCTTGTGGCGGAAACGACTTTCCATAGAAACCACTTTGAAAACATATATATATATTATTTTTGTGCATAGCGACATCTTCAGGAGCATCTGGGAACTTCGGTACTTCTTGTGCTACTCGTAACAAAACAAACGCCATCGTTCAACTTATCTCTTAACAACTCATACTATTCCATATTTCCATTAGATTATTCTTTGTCATAATATTTGATATTAAATTTCCATATCAAAAATCGAGTGCGCTCAAACAGCTGTCCATCGTCGATAGAAAAAGAATGAAGAACATAAACAAATCAACCTATAAACAAACCGACAAACAATATCGTGGTGCTTTCAGCCGATCATTTTTGGAGGGAAAACTACTCGAACTCCTCCTCTAAATTGTTTGAAGTGGTGGGCGTGGCCGGGTTCGAATCCTGCGAGAGCGACGCCACTGTGACGATCCTCGGCGAGCCCAGCACCTCGTCCACCTCCTCCTCCATCTCATCTGTGGTGATGATGGTAAGTGCCGCCCCACCTTTTTTGTTCTGGTGGGTTTTGATGTGCTTTGACAGGTGGTCGCTCCGCATGAACCTCTTGGAACATTCCGGACACTCGAACCTCTTCTCACCTGAACGGGACAGAGAAAAGCATTCATTTATTCAGATCAGATTCAGCTCTGTGCTCGACTGATGTGGGTTACTCAAAACAGATATCTAAAGGTCAAAGTGGCCCATTGCTGATTGTTCTGTCCAGGCTGGACTATTGCAATGCTCTCTTCCAGCCAGTTCTATCAAACCTTTACAATTAATCCAGAACGCGGCAGCAAGATTAATCTTTAATGAGCTGAAAAGAACGCACGTCACACCTCTGTTCATCAATTTGCACTGGCTACCAATAGCTGCTCGCATAAAATTCAAGGCATTAATGTTTGCCTACAAAACCACCTCTGGCTCTGCACCCCTTTACCTAAATTCAGTACTTCAGACTTATGTGCCTCTAGAAGCTTGCGTTCTGCAAGTGAACGTCGCATTATTGTTCATCCCAAAGAGGCACAAAATCACTTTCACAGACTTTTACATTAACTGTTCCCTCCTGGTGGAATGACCTGCCCAACTAAATCTCAGCAGCTGAGTCCTTACCCATCTTCAAGAATCGGCTAAAAACACATCTCTTCCATCTTTATTTGACCCTCGAACTCTAGCACACTCTATTCTAATTCTATTCTTAATAAACAAAAACTTGCCCCTTTTAGACTTGCACTCTATTCATTTACTAACTGCTTATTTTCTTTTAAAAAAAAAACTAACACTAGCTTGCTCTATTCTTTTTCTATTCTATCTGTTTTCTTTTTATTTATTATATAATTAAAAAAAAACCTTACTACGTGTACTGCGTTAAGCTATCATAGCACTTGCGTATCATTGCTCTTTTGTTGATTTTGATTGCTTCTGTTGTCCTCATTTGTAAGTCGCTTTGAATAAAAGTGTCGGCTAAATGACTAAATGTAAATGTAATGCTGACATAGTACGGGTGGGAAAAAAAAAAATCGATACAGCATAGTATCGCGATATTTTCTGCGGCAATACCGTATCGATACATGGATGCCAAATATCGATCTTTTATTATACTATTTGGTAGAAAAAAAAAATCAATTTCTTTACAATCCACTAGATGGTGGTGGAGTTTTTTTTTTTAAAGTTATCAGGAAAGCCCCATCCACATTTAAATCGGATGTAAGACTATGTTTTATTTATTTTAAATTTAACAGTAATTTACTTTCAAATGCCCCAATTGCTGAAGGGTCTGCATAACTTTTTTGTACAAGTTCAAGTTGCATTGTTCAAAACACCTGTAGTAACACAGCAGTGCATACCTGCTTACATTTAATTAAGGTGGACTAGACTGGACTGTACTACAAATAGTTGAGTTTGCCAAGTGCATACAACATTTATGACAGGTTTTCATGAAAGTGTCGGTCAGTTTGTCTGCTTGACAATCCCATTTTGCACTGCAGCAATATAATTGAACTGAGAAATTTTTATTTTTAGTTAAAACACAAAAGTTTTCCTTTGGGGACATAATTTGGAGTTGGAAAAAGGTAATAAGTTGCAATATATCGCAGAATATCGCAATACATTTAAAAATCGCAGTAAAATTGTATTGTGACACAAGTATCGTGATAATTTTGTATTATACTCAATTATATTATATTACATATGTAAAATAATTTATTGCACTTTTTAAAAAATATATTTCATTCAATACCAGTAAGTATAAAATAAAATAGTTATGTCAAGTTGGAAAAAACAAAACAGTTTTAACCATTATTTGTGTGTGCTGTGTTTCTGGAGCTGACAGGAGGTTTGATTGGTTAATCAGCCTGGCTGATATAAACACATACATGCTGATTTTATTCCTCCTGTGCATGTTTTTGTCCCGTTGTGTGCAGGTGTGTGCTTGTCAGCGCACCTGTATGCGTCCTGCGATGCCGCTGAAGCTCGTCGCTCCGGGTGAAGCGTTTCCCGCAGAAGATCCAGTTGCAGACGAACGGCCTCTCTCCCGTGTGCCAGCGCAGGTGAGCCCTCAGGTGAGACGTCTTGCCGTAAACCTTCCCGCAGCCCTCCATGTGACACACGTGCTGCTTCTTCTTTGACGGGTCACTGTTATTTCTGTCAGAATACAGAGAAATGACGCTAAAACTTTTGCTTTTAGCTGGTCAAAACTCTAACCCACTAAAGAGACTTTCAACATTTGTAGCATATATCTATATCTATCTATACTGTTTATCTTTATATCCATCTATCTATCTATCTATCTATCTATATATATATCTATATATATATTGTTTTTTGTACAGTCGGATCTACTAAAAACACATTTTACATATTCTGTGAGTGGTTCTTTGTAACTTTGGAAGCGTGTTTCCACTTCCTCTAAAAAAATTAAAAAGGCAATTGCGACTTTTAATCTCACAATTCTGAGTTTATATGTCACAATTAAGATTTTTATTTTTCTCAGAATTGTGAGATTTAATAAAAAAATTAATTACCTTTTTATTTTTTAATTTGTGGCAGAAAAAAAACAGAACTGCGAGATGTAACTCAGAATTCAAGGAAAAAAGTCAGAATTGCGAGATGTAAATTATTCTTGCAATTCTGAGTTTATATCTCAATTCTGAGATTTTCTCAGAATTATGATCCTGCAATTTTTACTTTTCCCCCCTCATAATTCTAAGTTTATATCTCACAATTTTAACTTCTGACTTTTTTCTCTCAGAATTGTGATTTTATATCTTACAAGTTTGACTTTTCTTTCTTATTCATATCTTGCAATTCTCTTTTTTCTTTGAATTATGAGTTTATATCTTACAATTTTGACAATTTTTTTCAGAATTCTGAGTTTATTTCTCACCATTAAATTGTGAGAAACTCAGAATTCTAAGAAAAAAAGTCAAAATTGACTTATAATTTTTGACTTATAACTTGTAATTTTTACTTACAATTTTTTTTCTTATAAATTTGGACTTTTTTCTTAGAATTCTGAGTTTAAATCTTACAATTTTTTTTTTTTACTTTTTTTTAGAATTCTGAATGAATTTCTAACCATTTTGTCTTTTTTTTTAATTCTGAAAAAAGTCAAAATTGTGAGAAAAAAGTCTAAATTGATTTTTTACTCAATTATTACTTACAATTTTTTTTTTACTTATAAATTTAGACTTTTTTTCTTAGAATTCTGAGTTTATATATAGTAATTCTTTTTCTTAGAATTCTGAGTTAATTTCTAACCATTTTGTCTTTTTTTTTAAATTCTGAAAAAAGTCAAAATTGATTTTTTACTCATAATTATTTACAATTTTTTTTTACTTATAAATTTTGACTTTTTTCTTAGAATTCTGAGTTTAAATCTTAGAATTTTTTACTTTTTTTAGAATTCTGAATTAATTTCTAACCATTTTGTCTTTTTTAAATTCTGAAAACAGTCAAAATTGTGAGAAAAAAAGTCAAAATTGATTTTTTTACTCATAATTATTACTTAAAAATTTTTTACTTATAAATTTTGACTTTTTTTCTTAGAATTCTGAGTTAATTTCTAACCATTTTGTCTTTTTTTTTTAATTCTGAAAAAAGTCAAAATTGTGAGGGAAAAAAAGTCAAAATTTATTTATTTTTTTTTACTCAATTTTTACTTGCAATTTTTTTTACTTATAAAATTAGACTTTTTTTCTTAGAATTCTGAGGATATATCTTGCAATTCAGTTTTTTTTTCTGTTACGGAATAAAAAAAAAAAAGTTTTTAATCTTGCAAAACTGACATTTTTCTCAGAATTGCATGATATAAACTCAAAGAAGAAAAGTCCAAATGGTGAGACATAAACTAACAGAATCAGAATTGTGAGATAAAATGCTGCAATTACTTTTTTCCCCATTGCAGAAACAAGTGTTCATACTGCTAAAAAACAGCATGAACAAGAAAAAAAACACACCCTTTTAATCCCCTGGTTTAATCTCTTTCGGTTCCTAACTTTAACACTCTCACATTACACTCCTGTATTCCGGGCTGACGTACCTCCCCTCTCCGTCCCTGCAGTTGGGGCAGGAGCAGGCCACCCTGCGCAGCCTCTTGCTGGGCTGACCCTCCTGGTCCGAAGGGCTCTGGACCTGCCCCATCTGGTCTGGACTCACTGCGTTCAGGGTCGTGCTGCTGATGTTACCAACGGTCACCGTCACCGGGGCAGACTGAACTTTGACCCCCTCTTGACCCTGCTGCTGACCTGTGCGAATTCACAAACAGCACACTTGATTAAATCACTCTGTGAACGGCTGATTGAGAGAACTGCTCAAAATGTCAATAACATTTAGACCTCAAAAAATCTGATAAAACAGCCCTTATTTTCTATAAGAAAGCCTAGTCAACGGTGGATCCAGACATGCAAAGTCCAATAACAAAGAGTCTGAAATCTGACACCTTACAAAGCATTTGGAAACATCATTCAGACTCTGACTCATAAAATATAAATTCATTTGCCATTTTACTTCATGAGTAATAAAGAGTCTATGGAAAAACACTCAATTACATTTCATGCTACTGTTCCACACTGGTTCACTGGTGACTGAGAAAACCGTCATTTTCAAATTCAACATCAAATAGTTTTAATCAAGAAACACAGCGGCCACATTTTACATTTTGGATATATGTGGTTACAAATACTGTGATAATTATTGCAACATCTATTAATAACTTAAGCCAGATCAAACTTCTCTTCAAAAACAAGGGAAAAAATGTATATTATAATTTTCCAGATTAAATGAGGCTGAATTTTAGAACCATTAAAATGTTATGTTTTATAACATTATTTTCCTGACAATTAAGCACATTTCCAACACCAAAATTTTGATTGTTGTAATAAATAAAGGAATAACAGTGTTATTTTAGTATCACTGAGATACTATTACAGTTTTTAATTTTAATTTTTATATTTTCTGTTTTCATTTTAATTTTAGCTAGTTTTAGTATTTTTGAGTTTTTGTCCTTATAATTAGCTTCTTCTTTTAAATATATCTATATAATTTGTTTTTAAATTTTTGTTTCTGTTTTAGTTATTTTAGTTAAGTTTAACTAAATGAAAGTAAGAAATGTTGCTCAAATAAAGTTGAATGTTTTTTTATTTTAATTCATTTCAGTTAAAGTTTATTTCAATAACTAAATTTTGCAAAATAAATAAATATTTCAATAATTAAATAAATAAATAAATTGCATACCAGTCTTATTTTAGTATTTATATACACTACTATAGTTTTTTTATTAATATTTTGAACTTTTAAAATAAAGCTTTTATTTTTATACTTTTATACTTCCTGTTTTCATTTTAGTTAGTTTTTGTAATTTTGTTTGTGTTTTTATTATTTGTATTATTTTTTATTTTAAATATTTTTAAATAAATATTTATATATATAGATTTATTAATTTTATTTCAGTTTTGGTTTTAGTTATTTTATGACATTATACTAAAATAAACTGAGAAATGTTGCATTGGCAACTACCTGAAATAATGTTTTTTAAAATATTTTATTTTATTTCATTAATTTTCCTCTTATTTTATTTATTTCATTTACCATTTCATTTTATTTCAAGGTTTTTTTTATTGTTTTAGTTTGAACTATAATAAACCTGCCTCATAGTCACTACTGTAATGTAAAAAAATAAAATAATATTTTTGTATTAATTATTTATTTAAAATTTTTTTTTTTGATTTTTTAAATTATTTTTATTAACCATTTAACTAATTACATTTTAAATTGTATAGTGTTTCTACATCGTGGTAGTATTTTCTATGCTATATACACAGATGTAAATAAAAGGATCACTTTATTACAGAAAGTTTTAATGAACTTATAACTAAAAATATCTAATGAGAATCACCATTGAAACTCAAAAATGTTAATAGTTTTATACACAGGCTTCATTTTCTTGCACAAAATGATTTTGGGGTGAACATGAACATGTTTTTTCAGGAGACCCATCAACTCCATCTGTTTAAATGAATTCAACTGAGTACTGTGCATTAATTCCAAATAAATCGCTAAATTATTCATGAAGATAACTGGCCTCTATTTTCACTTACTGAGTTCAACAGGAGTCACATGACAGGTGGGAGGGGCTTACCTTGCATGCTGGTGATGGTGAGCGGAACGCCCTGCACCTGCACTCCAGCCGCCCCCAGCCCCGCGATGTTCACCGTCTGCACCCCGGTCCCAGCGGGCAGCTGGGCGGCGCTGAGCGTGATGGGCGACCCGCCGAGCGTCAGCGGGGCGATCTGCGTGAACGTGCCCCCGCCCGAGCCGGACGCCACGGGTGCGAGCGTCAGCTGCTGGGGCATGCCGGCGTTCTGCACCTGCACCGTCTGCCAGCTGATCTGACCCGACGGGGTGAGCGTGGGCGTCCGGATCAGAACCTGTGTGGGGTTCTGGAAGGCCTGCAGCTGGAGGTTCTGCTGCACCGGTTGCAAAGTCTGTATGGAGCCCTGGACTACTTGCTGTTGGGGCGACTGGATCTGGATCTGCTGGAGAACCGGATGCCCTACGATTTGGAACTGCTGGATTTGGCCGGGCTGCTCGGATGCAGATTGGAGGCCGTTGGATTGGGCGAGATTCTGGGCGTCCGACTCGCCCGCTTGACTGTCTTTCTGGCTTTCAGCTCCGGTAGATAACGTCGTAGCATCTGCAATCGCGTCGCTGGCTGTCGCGCACACGGATTCCGCTGTGCTCGCTTGGTTTCCGTTTGAAATGCTTCCGTCGCCTGATTGGATGAGTTGAACTGAAGCTCCGCCTCCTGTTGCTGCAACATTATTGATAACCGGAAGCGCCAAAGTCACGCCGCCGAGGTTAATAGGTAGCGTCGTCACCATAGGCGCTTGCGTACCTTGAATAGAAGTAGTGTATTTTTATTTAATGCCATCTCAGCATCTTAAGGCTATTTTTATGGCAAAAACAATTTAAAAAATACAGTTTAAAAACCCTCGTTCACACCAAGAATGATAACTATAAAGCAGGGCTGTCAGTTGATTGAAATTTTTAATCTAATTAATTACAGGGTGCTGCGATTAATTAATCTAATTAATAAAAAATGAAAATACCCCCAAAAGATAATTGAAAGCTATGTTCAGACTAACATAAAGTATGGAACATAAAAGAAGATAATTTGAGAAACATCTCAGTATTTTGTGTTCATGCAATGAAAGTCGCTGGTAACCAAATGTGACCCTGGACCACAAAACCAGTCTTAAGTGTCAATTTTTCGAAATTGAGATTTAGACATCATCTGAAAGCTGAATTAATTGGCCGAAATACAACTATTTGAAAATCTGGAATCTGAGGGTGCAAAAAAATCTAAATATTAAGAAAATCGCCTTTAAAGTTGTCCAAATGAAGTTCTTAGCAATGCATATTACTAATCAAAAATTAAGTTTTGATATATTTACGGTAGGAAATTTACAAAATATCTTCATGGAACATAATCTTTACTTAATATTCTAATGATTTTTGGCATAAAAGAAAAATGGATAATTTTGACCCATACAATGTATTGTTGGCTATTGCTACAAATATATCTGAGACTTAAGACTGCTTTTGTGCTCCAGGGTCACATAAAATAAAAATTCTAAAACTTTTTCTGCATACCTTGAATAGTTTGCAGCTGCAAAGGAAACGACGGCCTGATTTGAAGCGGAATCGTCTGGTTTTGCGCGACGATGCCGGTTGATCCCGCCCTTTGGGGCGTGGCCAGAATGGCTTGGTTGTTTCCGGCAGGAATGAGCTGGATCTGTTCGGGCTGGACGCTTAAGGCCGTGGGGTTACTAGGGCTTATTTGGATCTGCTGTCCGTCGGCGGTCTGAAGGTGCGGGATGACTTGATACTGAATCCCGCCCGACGAGTTCGGCAGATTCTGCACCTGGATGATCTGAAACTGCTGCTGTTGCTGCTGCTGCTGCGAGCCAGGTGCATTATTCGAACCCGCCGCCTTGACCTTTCGCCCCGCTGTGCTCTCATTGGCTGCAGGCTGCTGAACGCTGTCCTTGGTTGCAGCGGCAGGGGAAGTGGCTATGATCTGCCAGCCGTTTCCCGTCAGCTGCGCGGGAACCAGCTCGAGCTGCTGCGTTGGGTTCTGGAGCTGAAGCAGACCTTGGTTGGGGTCGATTATTATCTGCTGTTGCGTGGCTGTCTGACCCTCGCCGCCAACACCGCCTATTTTACTGCACGTCGCCGCCAGCAATGCGAGAGGAGACGGCTGTGCATCCTACACACACACACACACACACACACAGAGTGATATGTCAGTGTCAGCAGATGTGGGCGGGCTCACAGGAAGAGTAAGTTGGCGTGTGAACCACAGTCTCTCCATTTCACGATCAAGGCCTCCAGAGACAAACTCTTCATGACAAAAAACTCATTCGAAGGCTTTTCTGTTAAACTAACTCTTAAATATTACACACACACAAACATTTCAAGTATAGTGAGTTGCAAAAGTCTGAAATCACTAGTGAAATATTTTTTTGGACGTATGAACCCTTTGACTCATGCCTATACAACTTAATATTCATTGTTATCACATGGACCATTCATGTGCTGTCATTTTATTAACACAAATTGGATTTGATGATGTATATGTTTTTATTTTTTTATACTCTGATGCTACTTAACATAGAATATTATTTTTTTATTGTTTTGATTGTTATATTGTAAATTGATAAATAAATAATATAAAAAAGAAATCACTAGTGATAATGCTTCTGAAATGTCTTCTATTACAAATAATATTTCTAATAATATTTATATCATTATTTTACATTATATAATCTACATTATTTATATTTCATTATTTATAATATTTATGTTTATATTTAAAAATAAAATATATTTGTGTGAAAAAAAAGTTTAAAAAAAAGGAAAATATTATTAAAATTATTTATTTATTTATTTTGCTTTAATGACAGCAACAGTGGAGCTGACATTATTTGTTACCACAAAAAAAATTATAAATATATTAATATATATAAAATTATATATATATATATATATATATATATATATACATAATTTACATTTACAAATTAAATATATTTAAGTTAAAATTTAAGATATATTTTGCTCATATTATTATTATTATTATTTTATATTATATTATATGTTATTTATATGACAGTAGTAGTGTTGCTGACATGACCAAAACATGATTATTGTTCTCTTTGTTGTCACAAAAATTATGTGTATTGTATTTTATTTAAATTTTAAATATATTTCAGTGAAAATGTATTAGAATTGTAATATATTATATAAATAAAATATTTATTTATTACTTTAATGACAGCATATATATATATATATATATATATATATGCTACTTTAAGTAATATATGTGAAAGAATTTGAAAAAGTATTTTTCTTATTTTATTTATATTTTTTCTTATTTATTTTATTTAAATTTTTTAATTGTTACTATTTTTTGCTTTAGTGACTGCAGCACTGATTATATTTTTTATATTATATTATTTATATTTACAAATAAAATACATTTCAGTGAAATGTGTACAAGAATTTGAGAATGTCTTTTTCTTATTTTCTTATTATTTATTTATTTTTATTTTTAATGGAGCTGACATGAACAAAACATGATTTTCATGTACTACACAAATTTAGTTTTCAAACACAAAAATGCCATTTGAGACTTTTGGAGACCACTGCATGTTTGTGCAAAATCATTATAATGAAACGCTTGTTCAGATTCTGAAATGCTAAAGATTAAAAGCGTTACCTAACACAGGTCACAAATGTTTTATCAAAGTATTGCAAAGCGTAACAGGTTAAGACAGGAACAGTGTGGATGCATGTAACTGTGCACCGAAGCGCCCTGCAATAATCAGGAAGTGCTTCTGGTGCACAAACAAGTGGGCACTTATGAGACATCATATGAGTCAAACTTGACATTTGGGATACCTGCGATCCAGAACTTTTCCTTTTTGTACCAACTTCACCTCCACTGGCTTTCCCCCCATCTGTGGCCATGGCTTCCTTCTTTTGATCTGAAAAAAAAAAGTCAACCCCAAAGGCAGCAAAGGTGAATTTGGACTTGGAAATGAAAGAAATGCAATGCAGTGCACTAGTAAAGCAAGACAAAAAGCTCAGGTTTTCTCATGCAAAAACCTCCTAGACCTCTAAACACATCAATATCCCCCCAAACAAGCCTTCCTGTCCCTTACAGGCATTGCACAAGACCCAAAACTGATCAATGGGCACAAATAAACAGCAGATCCCATATGAAAGTGGGGGGACAGCGATGGATAGATGGCACAGACGCACGCATGGAGAATGAAGGGGTGGAGACGCATAAGGAGGGGAGGGTACGTACCACTCATTCCGCATTAATGAAACCCGGAGAGGAGTTGTTTAAGAGAAAAAAGGCAGGCAGGCAGAAGGCAGGCAACAGCCCAGCAGAAGGACGGCCTATTTTCTCCAGCGGCCGCAGACTGTGGCGCAGCTCTGACGCACGGACCCACCCCGTCAGGAAGGGCGGTGCCAATGCAAAAACACCCTTCAATAACGGAGCACAAAATGCCAAGCGAGTCCGAGCGTCTCGCGTCGAACGGCGGCGGTCACTAACGCGTTCAACGCGGGCCTATCTGCGCCGTTAGATCCGGAATTAAATAATATTCCTCCGCGGATATAAGCGCAGGTCTGTCAGAGAGCTCCGTCTGCGCGAAGGCCCACCCACTTTCATTTAAATATCTATGAATGCCAAACCATCACGCGCGGGCCGCTCCGTTTTTCTCTCCCCCGGAGGTTTTTGAGTGCGGAATTCACTCACGACATTTCCCGAATTTCCAATTGTTCACTTTTTTGATGCACAATTGCATTTGAGGCACTCTAAAATTGCTGTGGCTTTTGTGGGCGGATGCTCCCCTCCCACATATTCAGATTGGACGGTGGGCGTGGTGATGTTTGGGGCTTGTAGTTCCGAAGCGAGCGGCGCGCGTTCGATTCTAAGCGCCGCGGACTACAAGTCCCATGACGGCGGGAGTGACGTCGCGTAAGGGGGTGTTATCATGTTCGGTTGCTCGGACTGAAGAAGGGCGGGCTTTTGTGGTTTGTGGGGGTTGGGCGAGTGGAAACGGGTGGAGAAACACGAACCACCGGCCCAGTTCGGCGAAACACACGCCCTTAAGTCTGTCACGACTGTTAAATGAAATAAATAAACGCTTCGGAAGAAGAATAACTGTACAAGAACAGCCGAGGCGTCACGTTTCGCGCGATGGCCACCGCTAAAAGTGTTTGATCACTTCAGTCACACTTAAAAATGTGTGAATGTCACTGTATTACATAACAATGTCAAACCATGTGGCGTTTATTTTGAATACACACTTTAAATATCTACCTTTTAATCAAGATATTTAAGAAAAACAAGTTGGTTTGCTATTTAAATACATTATTTTCCTTTCAAAACAAACGCGATTCTCTACACACCTGTGTACATATAAATATAATAGATGCAAACTCTTCACATTTCAGTGAAAACTCACCTTTTTGACATCAAAATAGGTCCCCTGTGAGATTTGCTTACATCCAGTGAGAAACAAGCCTGCTTGTGATCTAACAAATGTAAATAGTTGTTTCAATACGTTTTTCTTTACTCTTACTTCAAAAACTGTCTAAAAAGGGCAATATTTTATGTATTTGTGGTCTGAGAACGGTGAAGAGAGAGAGGGCAAACATTTTGCATTTTAGGTCTGCATCGCTGTCTAATCAGCCAATATTGTCTTAAATAGCCTGCATAGCACTTCATCTTTTATAACATGGGATTTTTACCAAATATATTCAATCTTGAATTTTTCATTTTTTATTTTATTTATTTTTTTGTGAAAAAGGACAGTTTTGGGCATATAAGGTAGACTAATAAAAAATATTTAGGCTAAAAAATACCTTACAATAACTACAAATGAGCATGTAAAGCAAATATCTTTAAAATATATTTGCCTTTTTTTCTCCCTTACCTGTTTGCATCTCTGAAATATACTAAAATGTATTTGAAATACATTTATTTCATGCTAAGTATACTAAAAATACATTTACATATTATGTACTTAATAAAAATACCCTGCAATTGTACATTTAGTACTAAACTGGTATACTTAAAGTCTGCTAAATTGGAACAACTAATTTTGTGCTTAATGCACTTTAATTGTGCAGAAGTAGTGCTGAAGTCCAACTAAAGATAAAATGAAGTAGGCTATATTTGATTGTGCTAAAGTTGAACTATTGCAAATGTAGGCCTACTTCAGGTGCACTTTAAATATCTTGCATTTAAAGACTGATATTATTCAAAGATCATATGCAGTCCTCATCAATAGTGACATTAAAACATATTTTAGGCTTAATATTAAGAAATGAGCATTGTGCACAAGTAGTACTCCAAATAAAGCTCAATTATAATTTGTATATCAGTAAGTCGAGCGATATGTCAGTAAATATATTAACAGATTTGAACTATATTTAGTGTGAAATAAATGTATTTTACTTTTTTTTTTTTTACTAGAGTGGAAAACTGACTTCAAACATTTACTAAAAACAGCATAACATTCAAAGACATTGATCTTTGTTTCCTAACCTAGCTTTCTAATAAACATGGCATTCTGTATTACTCATGCATGTTCCTCATTTGTAAGTTGCTTTGGATGAAAGCATCTGCTAATTGAATAAATGAGTTAATGAAAACTTTATGCAGCATTTGAGCCTGCCTGACACTTATTTTGTTAATTTTATATTTATATATTTTAATGTACGTGCAATACCTGACTCACCTCTTACAGTGCAATGCAGAGTCTTTATGGCCACGTTATCATCTTTATTTTCTATTCTTTCTATTTTTTAATCTTTTTTTCTACTAGGTCTATACATCTTAACCAGCGTACAGCTCACACTTTAGGTCTTTGGTTTATTCTGTTAATTCTATTATGTTTTTTATTATTTATATTATGTTATTTAAATTGACAAAATAAATACGTTTTTGAAACAGAATTTTTTTTCCCCTAATATTTTATTATTATTGCTCTTGTTGTTATTTTACTGACACCAGCTGACTGTACAATTTTTAAACTAACTCACGTTTTAATGAAATGTTTGTTCCAAAGATTACAAACACAGTTGTTTTAGATCATTATATCTTCTGTTTATTCTGTTAATATGTTTAATGCTTACTGAACCTTGGTGTCTCCTGTCATATTTCTGCACTTTGCATAACAACACATCTTAACCATGATAAAATCAGCTATAAGACGGCATCTAGTTGCTTACCGTTTTATTTGAATTCATTTGGCCTGGCATCAATAACCCTGTTGTTGAACAGCTGTGTTTTAGTGTCAGTATTTAACTGACCAGAAATACTCATTTCTGTTCATTTGTGTGTGTTTGCACACCAGTGTTGGGCAGTAAGTTACTAGTAACTAGTTACAGTAATAATATTACTTTTTGCATCAACTATAGTGTACTAATTACTGATATGATTTCAGTAATAATATCCATAAAACAGCTTACTTTCGATGCCTCAACCCCTACTGATTTAAAGTCCCACAATCCAATAATTCCTAGATTTATTTACAATATTTTCACAACTTGCACAGACACATGAAGTCACCAGTGCAGCAGACGTATGGAATATGAAAAAGCTTATATTCAGCGGATGGAAATATTGCCATGGCATTGATTTTGTGAGGAGAAAAGATGATCTGAAGTTCGCTTGGCTTGCCCTCATCCCTCTGATCCTGATATAAATTGTATAAAATCTTTTTAGAGAATGAAACATTTTCTTATGAACTTATATGATTTCTTTTGATAAAATACATATAATCTTATATGGGTAGGCTAACAGAGAAATCATAGCTATAATTAGCTTCAAGCTACACTTGACAATTAATGACATTAATACAGCACTTTTACTTAAATGTTACTAGTAATCACCACTGAGTGTTTGTAATAACTTCTCACTGTGATCCAATGTGGATTTTGGTCAAATGATGAGGCAGAAATATATGTGACCCTGGATCACAAAAGCAGTCTTAAGTCGCTGGGGTATATTTGTAGCAAAAGCCAAAAATACACTGTATGGGTCAAAATTATTGATTTTTCTTTTATGCCAAAAATCATTAGGACATTTAGTAAAGATCATGTTCCATGAAGATATTTTGTAAATTTCCTACAGTAAATATATCCAAACTTCATTTTTGATTAGTAATATGCATTGCTAAGAACTTCATTTGGACAACTTTAAAGGTGATTTTCTCAATATTCTGATTTTTTTGGACCCTCAGATTCCTGATTTTCAAAAAGTTGTATCTCAGCCAAATATTGTCCGATCCTAACAAACCATACATCAATGGAAAGATGATTTATTCAGTTATCAGATGATGTATAAATCACAATTTAGAAAAATTGACACTTAAGACTGGTTTTGTGGTCCAGGGGTCACATATTGTTAGTAACACTTTAGAATAATTTTATGGGGAAGATATGCAACTTCTGTGGGGCGTGAAAGAAAAGTGATGTAACTAGTAGTCTACCTAATTACTGTTGCCAGAAAGTAATAAATAAAGTAATAATATTATAATGAGTAACATATGAATTCTCTTCTTCTTCTTCTGCTGTGTCTCTGTCTGTCACTGCTGCCCTCTGCTGGCCAAGGAGAGTTACACTCTGTGCAAAACTCAAGTGTTTAAAGTTTTTTTTTTTTTGGACCTCATATGCTGTACAGCTTTTTTTAAAATTATTATTAGCTAATTATATTAGTTATTAAAACTAACATTAAATAACACTGTGCACACAACCTGAAAATTACCTGCTATTTGTTGGTTTGTTTATTTGTTTAATATGCTATTACTTGCATTAGGTGTATTTTTGTAATTGTTTGCATTTGTAAAGGAAGCACTTGTTTTCTTAACACTTCATGTCAGTCACAAGTGAAGCTAATGCACTTTATGCGTCTACTAAATGACTTCAATGTAAAATAAAAACTGTCCAAAGTTAGATTATGATATGTGGTACAGAAAAATGTAAATTAAATCTAAATGAAATCAGGATAAAATGATCAGGATCAGAATGAAATCAGGATAAAATGACCTAATAACCTTATATTTGTATTCTTCCATAAGACCTGATATGAATATAATATTCCAGATCGCCAGTAAAGTCCAGCAGGGGGCAGTAGATGAGCTGGAAACAGTGAGGGTTCTTGAGTGTCTTTAAGCAGGCAGATATTCACTGATGAGATGTTGAGGCAGGTGAGCACACAGATGCTGATCTGAGACTGATGCACAGGTAACAATCCGCCGGAGAAACTTACAGCTTAATTACAGACCGACTCTCAGAATGAAGCTGTGCTACTCAAGAAACTCTCCAGAACAACAAGAGTCACTTGAGAAATGACACTTATATGAGTTGCATTGTGAAAAAAAAACAATTAATCTGTTTCCATATGTTCAATAATATTATATGTGTGTGTGTGTGTGTATATATAGACACACACACACACAGAGAGAGATTTTTTAGATAATTATATATCCTTTACTATAAAATTATACATTTAGCTGATATTATATTATTTAACATTTAATATGATCAGTTATATATATATATATTAATTTTGTGTCTTATGTAAAACTTATGCATATGAAATGTTAAAATTCTCTATTTATGATCATTTATGAATTAAATAATGACGATTGACCAATTAGAACTGTAACTGCACACAAGCTGAAGCAAGTTTTTGTCATTTTTCTCACAAAATGGTTGAAATTCTTTAAAAAGAAGACAACGGAAGGTATGATTGAGTATGATGACTGATATATATATATATATATATATATATATATATATATATATATATATATATTATATCACTTGTGAGATGTGTTGCATTGTGAAAATATTTAATAATATTATAATAATAATCTGATGTAATTTATATATTATAAGTGTTTATATTAATTCCATAATTCTATATAATTATAATTTATAATCTGTCTATATATATAATACAATATTATCATATATTTATCACATATTTGTTCCATAATAGTTCCATTATATAAAATTTTATATATTTAATGTGTTATAATATTACATTTAATATCACATATAATGTGAATATTAATTACAATATTATATTATAGAATATTAAATGATAATAATATAATGCTATCATATATTTATCACATATTTGTTCCATAATGGTTCTATTATATATAATATTATATAATATATATTTAATGTTGTAATATTATGACCTTTAATTTCATATTGTTTATGAATTTCGTAGGTTATGAATTCTGCTTGTTTTTTTTTTTCCTTTTTTTTGATATTGTAGGAATTTGATAAGAAATATCTATACTGAGATGTCTTGACTTTTGATCTTAAGCAAATCTGAGCAAAGTGAATAACTGGAACCAGAGGGCATATTTGCTCTCCATTTGATTTCATTGCTCTCTGTGAGAAACACTTTAGTTACTTTAGTTAGATTCAAATCAGTCAAGACTTCAGTTTCAGCGATTTCCACATCAGCTCTCAGGTGTGTTGACAGTAAGGTGTATGTGTGTGTGTGTGACAGGCGTCTCGCTGTCTCTGTGTCCCGCGGCTGAAGGTAAGATTTACAGTCTCTCCAGTGAATGAGATTTTTGGCACGGCGTGCTCTTCTCTCGTTTACTCGCTGAGGAAGGTGTTGATGGGCCAAACAAGCGTCTTTTTAACCCTTAAAGAGCAGCTGATCTCGTCAACAGCTGCATGAATGGATTCTGCTGTAGTTTTCCTTGTTTTATGGAGGTGTTTTCAACACAGCAGAGCAGTAAATGTTGATGTAAGACGCCTGTAATGTCCCGCAGGCCTCCAGAAAGCTCATATCTGACATGAAGAACTGAAAAGACAGATGGAGAGAATACAGGTGTTAAAAGACGTGAAGCACAGGAATCAGCATCTTGATTTATTAGATCAGCAGCGCATACAGTCGTGAAGAGCATGTGTGTGTGTGCGTGCGTGTTTCAGTCTTGTCTCCGATCTGTCTGAGCTGAGTAATGTTTGCTTGTTGAATGACGTAAAAACAGCCGAACATAAATGTTTAGTGCTTTCTTCTGTATTTGTGAATTGGGGCCAACAGGTGTGGTTCTCAGTGATTGCCTGGAATGTTTTTATGTTACTAGTACGCTTGTTTTGAGTGCGCTTGTCAAGTTACTGACGCTACATGTCTTTTTTTAAGGTTTATTCATGTTTGTCAGTGTGGTTCTAGGACACTGTTTAGCACTGTGGATAACTGGCTGCACAGACTCACTTAGGATTTTATTAATTTTATTATAATTTTATTACTTTTTTAATATTTTAAACTGCTTGTATTTTGCTTCTATTAAAATGTAATTATTTTTATTTTTCATTTATATAATAATGTATTTAATATTTAATTAAATTAATTTATTTTTGACAGATATAATTAATTGTTTTGGGAATAATTTTTGTTGTAATTTCTGCCTGAACTTTTCGGTTCAAATATTTTCAGACGATTTTATTTGTATATATTTTTAATTGTTTTAGATTTTAAATTGTTTACATTTCACTTGAACTAAAATTAAATAATTTTATTTAATAATTTTTTTTCAGAATTTATCTTTGTCCTTTCCATTCAAACCTGAACTTTCTGTTCAGAATTTTATCATTTTAATTATATTATAATTGTATTTTTATATATTTAATAAATATAATATATTTATTGTTTAAATTTAACTTTTACTAAAATTAAATTATTTTATTTAATAATAATAATTTTTAATCATTGTACTTTCTGTTCAAACCTGAACTTTTGTTTGAATATAAATATATAAACATATTTTTTTTATTGTTAAAATTTTTAGCTGTTATTTGTAAACTGCAAGTTTTACACATCAAGTTTCTCCTACTGTCTTTATTTGTATTTTTTTTATGTTTAGATGTACCCTATTGTTAAAAAGTTCAGGAGCAGTATGATCTTTAGAGATTACTCAGTCTTCAGTGTCACATGATCATCAGAAATCACTCTAATATGCTGATTTGCTGCTCAAGAAACATTTCTGATTATTATCAATGTTGAAAACAGTTGTGCTGCACAATATTTTTGTGCAAACTGTGATACATATTATTTTTCAGGATTCACAGATGAATAGAAAATTCAAAAGAAATGCATTTATTTGAAATCTTTTGTAAAATTATAAATGTCTGTCACTTTTGATCAATTTAATGCATCCTTGTTGAAAAAAAGTATTAATTTTGTTTAAAAAAATCTTTCGGATCCCGTACTTCTGAATGGTTGTGTACATTGGCCATGTTAAG
>JAFVLL020005542.1:0-12260 GCA_021397915.2 Tor tambroides | reverse complement strand
ACCATACACTTTCATACATATTTCAACAACATGCCCCAAAATTATGAGGAAAAAGTTGTCAATGGGACCTGCCAATGAAGTAAATGTGCAAATATATCAGTATTTCTTCCCTTTTGGACTAAAAACTCTAACAAATGCTGTTTAGTGAAGAACTCTGAATGCAAATAAACCAGAACAGATGTGATTGAATTTGAATGCACATTGTTATTCTATACAAAATATCAAAAAAAGAATTTAGATTTTTTTGTTAGTAAATTAAAATACAAAATAAAAAATCTAATTTAAAACAGCTTTAAATTAAGCATTTGATAAATTAGGTGTGTGACAACTAGCCCTGTTGTCTCTGGGAAAAACTGGGTTTTTGCGTGAATACAGTTTTTGCATGAATAACATCACAAAGCCACAAGCTCTCTGAGAAGCACTCCTATTTGTCTTGCTACTAAAACTCTTCATGTAATAGGTTTCTCATGAAAGCACACCAATTCTTGCACTTCATAGAAATAAATGGTTAGTATGACTCACTCGCTGCACAAAAAAAGAGCTTAAATTGGTGGTTTCATGTGTGGCTGGTGTAACAGGGATGTCAGTGAGTCTGGAGAGATTGTGATGGAGTGTCATACAATGGTAACACAGCACAGCTGCATTAAACACCAGCCCTAATGAGGATAAATGTTCCATGGCTCATGTCAAGGTTCACTGTATCGCTACACAGGCCACATCGTTTAGCTAGGGGAACGCAAACACACAGGAGGGGACACAACAGGGCCCTTCACCACACTATGCCTTATTAGTGGTGCTTGGTAAGGGAAGAATCACTACTTTTGTTCATACTAAGGGGTTAGGGTTTCAGAAAACACCTAACCATAAGTATTAAACTTCACTGCTTAAACATTTGTACTTTTGGACATGAATGGAATAAATGATCAGACAATGATTTTCACCAAACAGACTATAAGAGAGTAGAAAGTAAAACAAACAACAACAACAACAAAAGTCTTTTAACTAACTTAAGCAACCACCTGACTGTAAAAAGTGAAAATGTGTAGATATTTTTCTGGTATAATCTAGTGTAATCAGGTTGATTCAGCTATATTAATCTTAACATTTTCTTTAATTATTGGTAATAAATAATGGAATATATTAATAATAACAAAATTGAATTTATTTTATATTCACAATTTTTATTTTAAAAATAAAGTTTTTATTTAGAATCACCCAGAACACCCTACCAAACCACTAGAAACTCTTTTTATATACATATTTTGTCATTGTCAATCATTCCAACTCAATGAAAACTAATATTTTTTTATGATTGGACTGGTATAAATAATGTAATTACTTTAATGTAATCAGGATCAATCTAATGCAATAATCAGGTTGATTCAGCCATATTAATCTTAATATGTTTAATATGTTTACATATGAATAAAAAATATTAATTGATTTTTAATATTTTATGTGTGATATTATATATATATATATATATATATATATATATATATAGATAGATAGATAATGTAATATTAACTAATATCATATTATATAATATTTATACCATATTTTAAACAAATCCAGTCATAAAAATTCTATTCAGAAAAATAAAATCTGAAAACACAGAAAATGTAAAGTTTCATGAATAGGCATGCTCTTTGACCATTAAAATTTAATTAACCATCAAAACAGAACCCAGAAAATTGACATGAAATTTTATTAAACCTTTAATAAATTGCTGTTACTGTAAACTATATAAGTTTCATTATTTCAATTTCAATTTATTGTTTTTTTTTCAATTACTAAATTTTAATTTAACTATTAAAACCAGGAAAGAAACAAAAGGAAAATGGGGGTGGGGGTGATTTTTGGGGAAAAATAAAAAGCTGAATTTTCATAGGGCCCTAAGTTTGATTCTGTCATATTAGGTAATATATATATATATTTTAATAAAACCAGTTTATTTACATCTTACCACATAAAACACATCTTTTAAAGTTACCTAACAACATATTTTTTCAAGTTAACCACCTAGAGCACACCAGAAACCATCAACAACACCCTAGCAACCAACTAAAACACCCTAGCAACACACCTCATGGCAACAAGCTCTTGCACAAACACCATTCACATTTTCTTCACACATCTAGTAGGCTGTTTACAGTGTAGCGAGCATCTCTATCTCTCTACTGTACTACTATGAACTCCCTTAGGGCGTACAGAGAATGTGACAAACTGCTTTCTGGAGGTGTACTGTTTTATTGCTGCTGGTGTGTGTGTGTGTGTGTGTGTGTGTGTACGCTAGGTTTAGGGTTATCTGAGTGTGCTGTATAGGTTGCTACTATATTAATGAATGCCGCTGTCCAAGCTGAGTGTTTGACTGAGATGTAAAAAGAGATCAGATGGAGAAAGTGTTTTGGACGGACAGGTCACTTAACATGCAGCCTCCCAAAACAAACAGCAAGAAACACAATGGGCCTTTACCCCTGCAGCAGTTGTCAGAGAGACGGAGCGAGAGAAACGAGAGAGAGAGATAGAGAGAGCGCGCGTCTCCAGAGGTTTACAGACAGAACTCTGCCTCCAGCTGAAAACGGGAGACTGTCCGAGTGAAAAAGACAGGAGAGGGATGGAGAGACAGAGAAAGTGAGTTAAAGAGAGCTAGAGAAGGAAGGGTAACTAGAGTTGCTGGGCGATACAGCTATAAAATATCTATACGTCTCTCAATATTTTTCAGCTTTTTTATGATCTTCAATACAACTGTGGTTGCAGGTATGTTCTGATGGGCCACAGAGAGAGAAGAAATAATGCTGAATGCTAGTAAGAACATTTTTCAGGAGAGCAAAATAAACCTGCTTTTCAGAAGAATGCTCACCTTAGCTTTTGTTGTTGACATGGAAGACTGTGTGTCCAATCAGAACCTAACGTAATTTGCTGGTAACTTCTATCCAAATTCGTCCTGCAAACATGGACACAAGCAAAATGGACAAAACTATTTATGATTTAAAAAAATAAATGAATAAAATACAGACTACATCATAAAACTTAACGTAACTTAATGAAGAAAAAAGTCAAATTGATGTCAAAATATTTAATGCAGGAAGCTAAAGTACACAATCTAGATCTAAATGAATCAAGAAGAATGATAAGGAATCATTTTTACTTACAACTAAAACAATTCAATGTTTAACTAGACACATATTTATTTATTAAGCAATACTTAGAAGAGAAAAATGAAAAATGCCACACAGGGACTAACTTGTGGATGGTGATGCAACAGAATCAGTGAATCAAAGCTTTGACTAAATTATTAAACAAGTTTTTAACTAATCCATATAATCTGTGATTCACTGAAACATATTTATGAACTCTAAAGGCCAGTTCACACCAAGAACAATAACAATAATGATAACTACATTAGCGTCCACACCAGCACACGATAACATTATTATAACATTATTATAAGTGTGCACTGCTGTTTTATTGTCTGCCACTTTAAATGCTCCAGCTCATTAAAGTCAGATGAATTCTGATTGGCTGTCAATGTTTTCAACATTCATTAGCTGAAAAAAAAGCGATTCTAATAGTGTGTGAACACCAAAAACAAATTTAATTATCCGTGTTAGATTACACACAAAGTCAGTGCGAAGATGTGAATAGACACAAATTTGCACTGGGCAACGCGAATGATGCGAATAAGGGCGACGTGACTGCCACGAACACGCGATATATGCCTCAATCGCATCTTCCACACAAGTTGAAAAATTTAATTTTGTGCGTTAAATTCACAAGACGCGTTGTCGAGCAAACCAATCAGCAAAGAGCTTTGACACGTCCGGTTGTGGAGAAAAATGGAGGAGAGCATTACGCAATGTTTTTATTCACACAAGTGACACGAAAAACATCCCACGAGTAATCTAAAACGATAACACGATGTGAATATTCACACTTTTGGTGTGTCATTATCACTATAGCTGTGGCATGGAATTCCCTATTCTCAAAGAATTACTTAAAAAAAAAAAAAAAAAAAAAGAACTTTCATAACCTTCATTGTTTTCATTATCACCCTTGATGTGCACAGGCCTTAACTCAGTGTTGCCAAGTCTGCGGTTTTCCCACAGAATTGGGCTACTTTTATAATGCTGCCGCGGGATGCTTTTTTAGGGGCCGTTCACATATGGCATCTTTTGCACGCTCAAGTTCGTTATTTCAAATGTAGACGCACGGCAGGCGTGCTCATAATGGAAGCGACGTGGTCGCGACGCGCTCGATTTTTCCAGGTGCGTTCGCGCCGCATCGAGATAAAAACATTTCAACTTTTCAGAATGCCTCAAGGGCACTGCGGGTCATGTGACAAGAAACAACCAATCATCTTCATCCTTTCCTGTAACAACATTGAATGCTCAGCCAAGATGAAGGAACAGCAATGATGATCATTGCTGTACAGGGATAGCCATTTTTAAATAAATTTAGTAGCAGAGCTACTGCAAGCGATTTTTAGTGCTGGAAATCCATTTATCCTTTGCTGAAACTTTCGCATCTTCATGGAGAGCGCAGGTTATGGTTGCTTAGCAACGGCAGACGCCTCCAGAGCGCAAGCGCCCGAACGCTTTGGAAAAAAGGAGAAAGCGGCACGGCTAGCGTTTTCCACACTTTTTAGGTGCGACATATGAACGGCCCCTTAGTCCGCGGGTTGAAACCCCCTGTATCCTCCAGAACACTATTTCGACTGAGGTGGAACCCCTGGAAGGAGGTTCTGACCCCACAGTGCAAATTTGGAGCAATTTTGATTTTCCTCTGGAACACGATTGGACTTTTTATTGGACGTTTTAAATACCAGTTGGGCGGGTTTTGTAATGCAGACCTGGCAACCTTAACTGTTTAAACACACTCATTGTATATAAAAAAAAGAAAAAAATCCACCCACTTTAACTTAAAAACTTAAGCTCAGTTTATTCAATTTTGAAGTCATTTTGAAGTCATTTTGAAGTCAATTTTGAATCAAATTGGCTGTACAAGTCATTTCAAATTAAATGGTATTAAACTGATGAGTTGAATCTCATGTAACATGAAAAATGAAGTTTAAATTGGTTAAATTATTCTGATGAGTTAAAGTAATGGAAAAACATGTTACCAATACAAATTTTTACTAGTGATGAGACAAGGAAGGATCGAGAAACTAGTTAATTACATGGCCTACTGGAAACTTAATGGTTAAATAAAAAACACTAAAATCACTGTAATATTCAATATTGTTGTAATATTCAACATACTCAGTATGAAGTAGAGTGATGGAGAAATCAAAGGAACCATAATTAAATGTAATACAGTATAGTGGAGATGCTGCATTTACTGGCTATTAAAGTCAATTTACAGGGTGTTTTAATGATAAGGGCCTTTGATATTATAAATCATTGAATGGTCTGTTAGAGCATACTTTACTCTATAAAACTCCAGGGCAAATTAGATGAGCTCCCTGCTCATATTCCCTAATCAATATACTGTGAACGGCTCATGGTCACCTGGAGAAAAAGACGCTTGCTGATTCAGAAATTCTGGGTCAGTAACACAGGTGTAAAAGTAGTTCAAGGGCTACTTTCATGTTTGTATTACCATTTTCTCTTTCGACTGTAGGAAGCAGCGAGCTTCCCTCCTCCCGCTTCCCCCCAAAGCTTTCTGTTCCATCTCTCCTCACACATTCACAAAGCATATCATTACACACAATGGGGTTTTTATCACAAGCTGTCATGAAATACTGCTGGATTTGAATAGGAATTTAATTAGGAGTTCTGTGGGTTCGCACACACTCTAGAAATCTCTCCTGTTTTTTTTTTTTAAAAGACGCACACACACACACACACACACACACACACAGGTACATATGTACCCACAAACAACGAACTGCGCACACACATTTTCTGACTAAAAATGAATAGAATATGAGAACAGATTTATGAATAAATATTTACATTACATGCACCACACCAACACACCAACTTTTGCAACTGGAGGTTTCAGAATCACAGATGAAGAAAGTAATGAAGGTAGACGTGCGACGTCAACGCAGAAGGAAAATCTTGTAGACGTGCGAGTTTTGCATTACGTTCTACATTAAAATTGTGTTTTTCTTTGGACCCTGCAGTCGTAGTAGCCCCAAATCCTCAAATAATCAATCAAAGTCTTGAATAACTGTCACGGACAAATGATATTACTGACAGTTGCTGTATAACTAGTCAGCTGGGAATAACGGGTCCAAAACGAAATGCTATTTTCCGCTGACTTGGCCAAAATTTGATGACGTACACTGTAAAGTATACATTTGAAAATGTTACATTTTTACAACAAATATTACCTTTTATAGGACTTGCAATATTAAATATTAAAGATGAAAAAATAGCATACTCATAAAATATTTTATGAGTATGCTAAGCCATGGTCAGCACTGTAAAAATTCCAGCACTGCACATTTCAAATCCCCCATAAAAGGACAGACAATCTTGGGTTGATGTTTCAAATGACTGCGGTACATTTATTAACGTAAAAACTTGAGTTCTTTAAATGACTGGGATCCTGAGGAGGTAAGACCAGAAACATATTTTATGCAAGTACGTAAATCTAGAAACAAATGTTTGACTGACACATTGCTAGCGAGGTCCTGTTAAGCATATGTGCGCTCTTGCATCAATGTGGCCATAATAAACCACAGTACTGATGAGAGTGATAGATTTACCTTAAATCTCTGCACAATTAAGCCAGATGTGTTATTGTTCCAGTAGTTAAAATTCATCAGTAGTTCTCTACCATGACAGCTGTTGACCTGGAAGAGAAACCTGGCAATTCTCTCTGCTGGAAAATCCAGTTTAAGCAACAGTGTTTTAGATGGTTTCGAGCTGGTTCAAAGTACACTGTGGCTGGTCAACCAGCTCATGACAAGCTAGGACCAGCTAGGAACAGGCAAGCATGATCCAAAGCATTGCTACAAGCTTAAGCCAAATTTTCTATAAGGGAGAAGAAGCATTTAAACTACAACCTACAATATATAAGGCCCTATGATTACCGCGACACCGACGAAATCACAGAATCCCATCATAAAAACGGAATTTACTGTATAACGACTGTATAACGCGGAATGTCACGGAATTTGCCAAATTTTGGATGGATAAATCAAAAGTAGGTCAGTACATTTAAATCAAAATGAGATATGGTCTACTGTCTGCAAATATTAAGCCACAAAAAGACTATTTAAAAATGAATTCTGCATGTTCTGCACATCTATGTGTGAATGAATTGCGCAGATGCGCAGTTTCGTTTACTACACACATACTGAAGTGCGCATGGTGCTTGCAGTGTTTTCAGCTTCTGCTGTCTCAATATATGAGTACATGGACACATGAACATAATCTCTAGAACTGCTCTAGAACTGCTCTGCTCTTGTCATATCATATACTAACAAAAACCTAAAGGTCTTGACAGCAACCCGTCAAAATATGTTTGGTTTAACTTGAAGAAACTGTGACAGAAATATATTACATAATGTAACGATAGTATTACTACTACTAATGCAATTATTATTACAACATTATTACAACATTAAGTGTAAGTTTCATGATTTCAATTAATTAGACATGCATTTTGATCAATATAAAATGTATTTAACAATTAAAACAGGGTCTAGAAAAATTAAAACGGAAAAAATGGAATACAGCAAAATTAAATCAGAAAATAAAAGAGAATTTGGAAAAAAAAAAATAAATAAATTTGGGGAAAAAATAAAACGGATTTCATAGGGCCAAGAAATGAAAAAAAGTATTCATATACAAGAAATGAAAAAAATAAAAATATAGTATTAATATTATCAAAAGCAATCAAAACTAATAGTTCTCACAAAAAAAACAACAAAACAAAACATTTTTTTAACATTTACCCTAAAAAAATCCTACACTGTATATATATATATATATATATAATTTTTAGAGTAAAATAGCTAAAATGCTTAAGTAAAAACCTGTTAATTGTACAGTAAGTTACCTTCCATATACCTGCTAGTTGTAAGTTGCCTACCATATACGGTAAAATTTGTAAATGGTTTAACAATTTTACTGTAAAATACTGTCAAATTTATGGTTTTTGCAATAAAAAAGTAAACACATAATCCCAGAAGTCTCTGTGATGCACCACAAAATGATTTTTTATATAAATAATTTAATATAAACAAATTACATGATATCACTATGAAATACGGTTATATGCCATCCCTTAATAAATGTTGTTTATTTTTACTGTGAATTTCTGGCAACATACATTACAGCTGTCGTTTTTTTTAACCATAAAATAAACCATAAATAAAATTAGGCACAGCAAGACAAAGGAGATACCTATTTTGTTCCAAAAATGTTTTAAAAACTGATTGCCACCACAAAATGCTATGCATAAATAATTACTTGCTACTAAATGGGATTATAATATAAAAATGACAGAATTTTCCTGTGATGTACTGTAGGCTATTTGCAATGTATGCGGCCAACCACATTTCTTAACTCAACGACACATTAAATGCTTGCGTAGAACACTAGAAGCGTTCTCATATTTCGGTTCACATTTTTACATAAAGTACATTTTGGGCCCATGCATAAGCCTCCCTAGTTTCTTTGTTTCTTTCTCTCTCTCTCTCCCTCCTTCTCCTGAAGTGCTTCTGACTGCATTTCATAGACAAAATATCCTCTATAGCAGCTGTCAAAATGGTTAGCCACTGGCTTGAATCTTTATCTGCAGTTTGACGTCCAATAAAAAAAACTGCCCTACAGGTTCGATATCTTTTCCCTTTCCATGTGGTGCAGGAGAAGAAAATGTAAAGCTTCTAACTGGGCTCGTTTAGAAGCCGAGAGAAGGTTATCCACCTCATTCCACTGCGGCCAGAAGAACTCACAGAGATAACGGAGAACAAACACACACACACACACACACACACACTCAAAAGTGGTGCTTTTAATTAGTCCAGTTACTCTAATGAATGTTGGGTGGGATGGGGGGTATATAAGATGAGAACTGGCCACAACGACTTTTAGTAAACAAATCGTTATTGAACCATTTTCCCTCCACCCTCTCTTGCAGGAGCATTAGCATGGCCATGCGGATTTTCAAAGCACACAAACATTAACAAAAATTACTGATTCATAAATGCATTACGCTAATAAGCGATGGCAGAGGAACATTTAGTAGAATTTCAAAAGTCACATCCAAATAAAGCCATTAGAAATTACCAGTAAATGAGCTATTCACCATGAATAATGAATTCCGTTACAAACTGAATCACTCAGGGCACGTTCGATTACTCATTCAGACAGAATAAACCGCCGATGCTGCATAAAACGCTTTCGTCAGCCTCCAGTTTGCGCCGTTGGCAGGCAAAGTAAGATTTAAGTTTTCAAACTTGCCTGTTGTGCGTTTACACACTCGTGCGCTAATAGAAGCTCTCTGTCTTCATACAGCCACTTGTTTTTCTGCAAACCCATCTTCCAGGAGAACTGCTTAAAGAGTTGTACATAATTACACTTTACTGGTCGCTGAGTGCCCACAGCGTGCTCACAGACAGCGTTTTATTTGCACACTTCAATTTGTCGTTATTTCCGCTAACTGCACTGCACTGCAGTGCCTGGGTTTTGTACAGCAAAGCAATGCCTTACACCACCCGCAGAAGGTTTGGAAACCAGTGTCTTTTTTCAATGTTGTAAAAGATTTAGCAGATGCCAGTAAACTAAGCAATGACTACTACAAGGTTCCTGACTCAAAAATCACAAAGGTGAACTAGTTATGAATGCTCAAAGGCGAAAGGCAAACTGTAAACAGAACGTTTAATGAAATTATTAAAAGAGTCGCTTAAATATCTGCATTTACGAACCTTTTTAATCACACATTCTGAACTATTTGAAACAATAATGTTCTGATTTCTTAGAAATTAGAAAAACAGGTCCAAGGCAAATTCCAATGTGAAAATACATGAAAGCCTTTACTGAAACATTGATTAAAAGTAGAAATATGAATTTGGAGGAGAAAAAAAAAAAAAACATTACACAAAAATAAAAGACTGCAAACCAGTATTGTTATTGTTAACTAAAACTAAAACAGTAACACTTCACAATCAGGGTTAACATAACTAATGTTAACATTGTTACCATTAGTTAACTAGATTAGTTCATACAGTATGAAAAACAGTAGGGCTGGGCGATAAATCGATAACGATAATTACCGCAATATAATTTTTCTCGATAAAACAATAACAAGAGTTTGATAAATGTTCGATATAATGTTTATGCGCAGTCGAACAGTCAGAATAATTAAATTTCACCTTATAAAAATAAGGTTGCTGCAATCTTTACAGATGTTACTGATTTTGATAATGAACATAAATTTACATCTGCATCCTAACTCAAGCTACTACTACTACTATCAAATGTGCTTTTCTAAGAGACCCAAAAAATATAATATTATTATTAATATTATTATCAGGCAACACAAACCTGTTTCTTAATTTGAAACAATATTACTCATTAGAACATGGAGAAACAAAGAAATGTATTTTTCTATTAAGATATTTATTTTGTCAAGGAAAAATGACTGGAACAGTGTAAAGAATTCAAAAACGTCAAATGTTTGTCATTTTCTGACCATAAAGAGTAGCTTAAAACCAAAATTAACTGTCTGGTTTCTAACTTCAAACTTTCACTTTGGAACAAAAATCTGCCTTCAAACTTGAAAGAAATAAAAATTTGACATTTATCCTGATAATTATCGATAGCGACTGATATGAAAAAAATGATTGTGATAATTTTTTGGCCATATTGCCCAGCCCTAAACTACAGTAACAAAGTATTTCTAAAGTACTTCTATGTTAATTTCAACATTTACTAATATATTATTCAAAAGCTATATCTGTTAATATTTAATGCCTGAGCTAACAATGAGCAACTGCATTTTTTTACTGAAATAAAGCCGAAATAATACAAATATGCATTAAAAAAAACTAAATGACAATAAAATTACTAAAACTGAAAAAAAAAAAAATTCTAAATAGAAATACTGAAAGGCAAAAAAACAAAAAAAACAAAAACAAAACAAAAAAACACGATTGAAAGACTAATAACGACAAAAGCTAAAAGTAAAATTTCTAAAGCAAACTGAAATAAAAAGGAAAAAATAAAATTACATCATTAAAAATAAAATAAAAAATAAATACTAAAATAATAGACAAAAAAGGTTCAAACAATGTGATCATCTTATAAAAACCTGCCAAACAGCATTCTAACACAAGACTCTCTTAAATATTTGTTTTAATATTTACATTTTTAATTTGTCACTTGAATAAAACCTTTCAACTATTTTTATACCAAAGTGTGATTTGGACCCATTGTTCTCCTTTGTAGCAGTACACACCAATGAGCACCTTTGTCCCAAAAAACTTGCCATGTTCTGACATGTTCATTTGTGTTTAACCTTGGCTAAAATAGCATTCTATAGTCTATAATCATTTTCTTACGCACACAGTCATACATTTTTCCTTGAGATGTAATGTTTAAATGAAACCCTATGCTGCTTCAATATACCTTGCATACCTGATGCTCCTCAGTTCATGAAATTGCGGCATATTTTACAAGAGGCGTTTTACAGGCCCTGTGTCCTCCAGCCCCTGCTCTGAATCTATCAGAGGTGATAGATCTCAGTCCTTGGAGTCTAGTTTGCAGTAATGACCGAACTGGAGTTTAAATATATACAGGATGAAGACAGAAAGTACAGGGGATCTTTTGACCTTTGATTTACATGGTGAGTAAGAGATTAATCTGAAATAAAAAAGTTCAGATTCAATATAATCCCACCAGATACAGCAAGGGTTTTTATTATATATATATATATATATATATATATATATATATATATATATGAGTAGCAAGAAACAAACTAGCAATAATGGACTGGGACTAAAACTCACTAAACAGGCACTCACTGACAAGTTCATCGTTAGTATTAAATACACTTTCTATCTTAACGAGTGGCACTGAATTTTAATGAACGTTACTGTAAATATTATTGCCCTCAACCGTGAACATTTCTTCTCCAAAGTTATCAAGGCTCAGCAATCATCTACTGTTTGGATATTAACTAGTGAGCTAAATCTTGCGCCTTTACACATCACATAGGTCACAGTGACTGAACACCAAACAAATTTACTTTAAAAAAGCCATATAGCTATTTATGCTAAATTGCCGTTTACTAGGGTT
>JAFVLL020005541.1:0-12538 GCA_021397915.2 Tor tambroides | reverse complement strand
AAGGCTGGGCTTTTATCTGGTTTCAGGAGAGGCCAGACTCCATTTAAATGTTAATACAGAGTCCTCAGACTGTCTGCCATAGGGTTCAGTTTTTTGTTGTGTCAGATGAACCGTCAGTGAGCTTTGCGCTCTGTTTATTCCTGCTAATTATCCAGATTCATATTGTTTGATTTTGTTTGCGTTATCATTCATTTACAGAGCCCATAAGGCAGGGGTGGGCAGTTCTGGCCCTCGAGATCCACTTTCACGCAGAATTTAACCTGTAGCTAACGAGTAATTCTGAAGACCTTGATTAGCTTGGAGTGTTTGATTAGGGTTGGAGCCAAACTCTGCAGGAAAGTGGATCTCAAGGGCCAGAGTTGCCCATCCCAGCCTTAAGGGGATATGGTGATGACAAAAATATATGAAATGGGAGAAGAAATTATACTCTGATGCTTTTGTGTTTGCTCACAAAACGTTTGCATTCTCTCGCAAAAATATTGCATTCCCCTGAGAAACTTTGCATTATCTTGCAAAACATTTGCGTGCTGTTGCAAAAATTCATTTCCCCCAAGAAATGTTGCTTTTGCAAAAGCTCAGAAATATAGTTATCCTCCCATATCATAGTATTTCATCACAATATTTTTGCAAGTGAATGCAAAGTTTCTTGGGGAAATGCAAGACTTTTGCAAACAAAAGCAAAAGTTTTATAAGTTAACATAAAGTTTCTCTGGAAATGCGCACTTTCTAGTAATCATGGCAGTAGTAAATCAGCTGATGATGATCCAATAAATGAGAACAATAATATTGGGCATGTAAAGCAAATTCAGCGGGAATTCAGCACAGACAGTGCATGCAGATAAACCACACTTTCAGTGGCTGCATTCCACCTTTAAATGACTTTATGAGTGGAGAAAAAAATTAAAAGAGACAAAAGTTTAATATATGACCCGTTTATGGTTTCGGTTAGTTCTGTTTATTTTATTTGTACTGTACAGTGAGGATTTTCAGTTGTTGACGTCAAAGAAGGTCTAGTATGGTTTATTCTTCCTGAGCTGGGTGATGTTTGTCCGCTCAGATCCTTCAGTCACTCCTCTGAACTGATGGAGGAGATTCCCTGACATTCACCCTCATCACAGCCCATCAGAGTTGTGAGTTCCTGTGGGAGTCTCTGTACTGATGCTGTGAATTGCTGTGTGAATTGGGCCGAAGCTGCCGGGTATGAAAGGACAGCGCTGTAGGAGCCTGATAAGGGCTATTGAAAGCCCTTTCTGATCAAAATCAGGTCGTTCCATTTTCACATCGATGGCCTCTTTCGTCGCTCTCTTAAACAGCCCATCCTCCCTGTCTCTACACCGCTGTCCTTGACTGGTGTGCTCCTTCTCCTTCAGATGCACAAACATGGATGTCTTCACACTTCAGTGAGGTTTGCCCTTCTGAACATGACATTCACTTGCATTGAAAAGTCCAGTGATCTCACAGTGTGTGACTGAATGCTGGACAATCCTCCGTCATCTCACCAGATTTAACCAAAATAGCCACATGATGATGGGCCCCATTCACTCACAATGTTTTCTTGTATTCAAAACCAGATACTCGACGAGTTGATAACTCACCCAAAAATGAAAATTAGTGCTCACCTTCAGGCCATCCAAGATCAGCATATTAGAGTGATTTCTGAAGGATCGTGTGACACTGAAGACTGGAGTAATGATGCTGAAAATACAGCTTCGATCACAGAAATCAGTTACATTTTAAAATATATTCAAATAGAAAACAGGTATTTTAAATAGTAAAAAATACTCCAAAATTGTATTGTTTTTGCTGTACTTTGGATCAATTAAATGCAGAAGAGACCTCTTTAAAAAAACATTAAAAATCTTACTGTTCAAAAACTTTTGACTGGTAGTGTAGATAAGTTTGTTTCTTCATCAGATTTGGAGAAATGGCTCATTCCATCACTGCAGGGCTTGTGAGATCTGCTTTAGAAGTTGAACTATTGCTTAAATGTTAAACTATTGTTTTCAAATCCTAATGTTGCAAAAATTGTATGTCTGATGCATTTGCACAATTAGGTGGAACTTCACATATTTCCTTACAATTATTTTACCTGTACCACACCAAGCAAAGTGTCTTTTATTAAAGTCAGTTTAACTGTTAGCTGTTGCATTATGTTTATTTGTACTGATTTGTTTATGCAGTGTGTCCAAAGAGTGTGGGTTGGGAGAAGAACCCTAAAGGAGCGATGGGACCTAGAAGCGTCAATCTCAGTGAATGCATGGACCCTAAAAGGTGCTGAACACCTGGCGTCAGTTTATAGACTCTGAAATGATTTTTTCAGTGCTATGTGACACATTTCATTAATTCCCTCAAGGCTTGCTGAGTCTTCTGTCGATCTCAACCTGAAGCTGATGCGCTGGAGGCTGGTCCCCTCTCTGGATCTGGATAAGGTCGTGTCGACAAGGTGTCTGTTGCTGGGAGCTGGGACTCTGGGCTGCAATGTGGCCAGAACGCTGATGGTAAGAACCATCTACAGTTCATCGCATCTGTCATGTGTCAAAAAAAGCTTTCATTTCCTTCAGTATGGATTCCTTGGCTTGCTTTATGTCATTTAAGTGCTTACTTGCCTTTGGCGTAATTGCTTTTTAATGGTTTTTGAAACAGTCGTAAGCCTAAGACTGTAATTATAGACAATAAGTCGCAGATGCTTCCATTTCAAAATGATAGTGGTGTCACTTGATGGCTGAGATGTTGGCAGTATGAAAACGAAAATGCGTTCATGCCAGTTAATTGCGAGCGCAAGAGTGTTTTTACATTGGCTTCCAACAGAGGTTCACAAGAGTTTTGGCTTATATGTGAACACACCGAATGAACTGAGACCCTTTTATAGCAAAATAACAATCTTTCAGCGTTTCCTCCAAGTGAAAGAATTACAACAGAAGTATATTACTGTAACTGTGATGTTCTAATTTATCACTAGTAACATTATCAGTGTTATTATAATAAAGCAGCACTGTAGTGATAAAAGCGGTAAATAGGATTTTAAAAACGTAACTCATTCAGAATTCTAGTGGTCCAGATTTCAGCAGTGGTGTGAAGAGAAAGTGGTCTGACACCAATTCACAACTGAATAAAGAGAAATGAGTCCAATTTTAGAGCCAGGGACAGTTTGAACATACCAAGGTCTGAGATTTGTTTGTTTAAATAGGAGTTGAGTGTGAAAATGGTGCAAACAGACCCCCCAAAAAAAAGTTTGCACGGTTCGTGATTTTGCGGGCTGGTTGAGCAGACAACCACAAACTACTGTGCTTTACTGGGAATGTATTTGTGACCGTGGACCACAAAAGGGTCAATTTTTCTGAAATTGAGATTTATAATCAATAAGATTCCCATTAATGTATAGTTTGTTAGGATAGGACAATATTTGGCTGAGATACAGCTATTTGAAAATCTGGAATCTAAGGGTGCAAAACTATCAAAATACTGAGAAAATCACCTTTAAAGTTGTTCAAATGAAGTTCTTAGCAATGCATATTACTAATCAAAAGTTATGTTTTGATATATTTACTGTAGGACATTTACAAAATATCTTCATGGAACATGATCTGTACTTAATATCCTAATGATTTTTGGCATAAAAGAAAAATGGATCATTTTGACCCATTCGATGTATTTTTGGCTATTGCTTCAAATATACCTGCGCTAGCTGAGACTGCTTTTGTGCTCCAGGGTCACATTTGATGAATAACTGCTTAGAAAATGTACACAAACATCCCCTTTACATAAGATACATTGACCTGGCAAAAAGCGCAAACTTTGGCGATAAAGCACAAACGTCTGTGTGACAGGAGGTGTGTTTGTGTAATTTAAATGCACATGGCATACAGTGTTACAGCTGGTCACAGTTTTGTTTTTAGCGCTGAAATACTGCAAATGGCAGAAATGTTTAGTGAATTTTTCTCTGAATGTTTTCTGTTTTTGAGGGCTGGGGTGTGAGACACATCACTTTTGTGGACAATGCGAAGATCTCTTACTCGAACCCAGTGCGCCAGCCGCTCTATGAGTTTGAAGACTGTCTGAGTGGAGGGAAGGCTAAAGCTCTCGCCGCGGTGGACCGATTAAAGAAGATCTTTCCTGGTGTGGTGAGGACTTCCAGATGCTTTCACAAGTTCATTGCAGTTGCATATTCTCCATTTTTCACTGCATATTAGACCAGGGGTCTCAAACGTTTGAGAAGCACTAGGCAGCTGCTGTTTGGGCTCAGTTGAACAGTTACAACAGACAGAAATGAACTGAACTGTGTATAATTGTTGGCAAAGTTAGGTGGCTTATCCCTCTCTCACAACCAGCAGCCTGATCCGTGTATTTATTAGGCTGATGACACCTGAATAAATGAGCCTATACTGCGGCCCGTTAGTTTGAGAGCCTTAGATTAACCAGTTGGACTCAATTTCAACATGCAATTATCTACAACAATGAAGTCTGAATTATTCATTTTAATATTGATGAATGGTCTGTAGATGTATTTGACCAGTCCAGATCTGTGATGTTCATTATCTTTGAGAAGTCTCATAGCATTTAATCCCACATTGTAACCCATGTTTATATGAAGCGCAGCTCGTTTATATTCATCTGCTCAACGATCCTCTCATGCATCACTGATCAGGGCGTGAGGGCCGGCTCCTACGGCTTCGTCCAGAAGCAAATTTGCCTTTTCTGTTTTCACTGCAGTTGATCAGTGAACTCCCTTTTGGAAGAAAGCGGAGGTTTTTTAGATTTCAATGCAAAATTTAAGTTTATATTGTAAATAATAAAACAATTATTAATTGACTTGCCTGGATAAATAGAGGTAAACAAACAAGGAACTTTATGTGGTCAGCAAACCTTGGGTGGTCTCGCGAGAGTCTCTGTTTTTTTTTTTACTCATACTGTACTTGCTTTTGCTTCAGTCAGGTTGAAAATTACAAGGTTCTGAACCATTCAGTGACAGAGTGAGTCATGAAACCGAATCCAACCGATGATGAGATTGAAACTGGTTAGTAAGTCTTTTGGAGCTTTTCATTTGAAATGACTCATAAGAGTCACATGAATCAGACTACACATCAGTAAAAAGTTATGACTAGCTAGTTAATTTCTAATTATGCTATAAAGTATCGCGTTGTAGAGGGAGATCAATGTATTTAAAGCGCTACAGTATTCACTTAGTTATCTCTGCACAATGTTGGGAAGGTTACTTTGGAAATAGGTTACAGATTACCATTTACCCTAATTAAATGTTATAAGTAGTGTAACCATTTCAATTACTGTATTAAAATAATGTAACTGATTACATTTAATTACTTTTCTAAATTTCTAACGAATGTTTTCAACTGTTAATCATTTTCAAACATGTAAAGCAGGCAGGGTTAACCTTACAGCAGTACTCAACACTGATTACTGTCACTTTCCAAATCCTTCATCACTTGAATTAAGATTATAATAATTTAATTCTAAAGCACAGCCACCACAAAATCAGACTTTAGCACCTCTTTTTACGTTGAGATCATTCTGAGGTTAAATACAGATTTAAAATCATAACAAGAAATTTAATTTCTTAATTTAATAGCTATGATACGGATTTGGAAATCAAATCTTTGCATAGCTATTATAAGAAACACTGGCATCTAACAAAGCTTTGGAAAAATAAAAAACAGTTAATCTTAAAAAATAAAGCATATACATAAACACAAATATTCCAAATATATTCCTAGCCTGTGTCCTATTCTGTGTCTCCTGAAACATTGGTATCTCAAATTTTAGCGCAGTCAATGCCATTTGGGAAAGAAATCAATCAAATCTGTATTTGTGTGAAAATATTCAGATGTAACCCCCTTTGTAATCGTTAACATTTTAGTAAGTAACTGTAATTTAATTACACATTTTTTCTCAGTGACTGTAACAGATTACAGTTACATTTATTTTGTAATTAAATTACGTAATTCCGTTACATGTAACTAGTTACTCCCCAACACTGTCTCTGCACACTAGACCACAGCTGCATAGGTAACGCATTGTCTTAAATATTAAAGGCAAAGTAGATGCTAAAGAAAAATATATGTAGATTACGGATGCACGATATTATTGGACTGATATCGGAATCGGCCGATAATGGCTTTAAATGTAAATATCGGCATCGGCCCGATTTGAAAAATTATGCCGATGTGTCTTGCCGATAAGAGGAATGGGTTAACTCACATGTGCTCATGGTCTACTAGCGATTAGATCAGCAGTGTGGCTTATTCTTGAAGCAAAGTTTTGCCTGAATGATGATTAGATTCACTGTTTTGAATTGCTGCATTTAAACTGAGAATGCACATACAGAATGATGCATTTGGTGTATGATTGAGTAAACAGTAATAACACATGCAGCAGAGGCAGCCTCCTCCGGGTCCTAATGCCCGTTCTGTAAGGAGTTTTAATTCCGTAGGGGGTGCTGTTGGCCTACTTCTAATTAAATTAGAAGTAAAACAGCCTACACAAATAACATTTAGACTGTGTTTCTGATTAAATAAAGCAGTAATTGATGTCATAAAATAATGAGTATGTTTTGATTTAAAGGTCAGAAGCTATAGCTTACATGAAAAAAAAACAAAAACAAACGTGACACTTGCAAATTAAATAACTTTATATATACTGGTTTATTCATTTGTGTCATATGTTTTATTTTTTAAACAAATCATAAGCTCTAAAAGATTTTCAGAATTTTTACAACTCTTTTGCTTTAGACCATCTAAAAAAATTAAATCTTAAAATAAAATGTTAGGATTAACACTGCATCCTTCTGGGGGAAAAAAAAATACAGTGATTGATATAGTTTATATATAGGTATAGTTTATTTATAGTTATTCTCAAAGCTTCAATGTACTGTCAATTTGTTAATTCTAACAAATAAGTTGTTAAAAACTAATCAAAATTAGAAATATTTTGCTTATAATTTCTGCACAGGAGAGACTTGGTGTTGTTTCCAAACAAAAGGAAATATATCGGTATCGGTATCGGCCAAAATGAGTTGAAAAATATTGGCATATCGGATATCAGCAAAAATCCAATATTGTACATCCCTAATGTAGATAAACCAACTAGTCATCTTCACAAATCACCAATTTACTAGTTCCATCCCTAGTTCTTACTATTTTAAACTAGCCGTCTCATCCATTTCTTCATTTGGAGAGTCTTTTTCTCAGATATGTTCCCATTGCTAAGCAACAAAATCAGTTTGGGTACATGTTGTCTGCGTGTTTTAAGTGGTGTGAGGGTAACATCAGACTCATGTGACTCAGACTTTCGCTGGCCTTCATATTCATGACTCTGAGTGGGAACGCTGCCGGCAGGTGTTTCCATCCACAAGGCCTGTGAATCCTCTCCGCTATCATATCCCCTTCACTTCCCATGATTCATCATGCTGCCAGCTTCAACAAATGTCATTCCAGAAGAGACTATGGCCATTGGGAACCAAGGAGAAAGTGCTTTCCTGATGGATGTGTTATTGTGACCGTTACTTTTTTAAATTGATTTCGAGATGACTACAAAAAGTTTTCAGTACATTGAGTTTTCACTGATTTTTTTTTCTGTAATTACTCTAAATTAGTAGTTTTCAACTGGCTTTGCTTCAGGATCCATATTTTACGCTGGACAGCAAATGGAAGCAACATTGTCCAAAGATTGTTATTATAAAAGTAACAGAATTTTCCTTACAATCAAAATGCATTAATACTAAAATACACTGCATATGCAAAATTGTTAGCATGATATAGGCTAAACAGTCACAGTTTAGTAAATGCATAAACAACAGCAGAAGATTTTGATCCTCTAGTGTAGTGTGAATGTGAAAAGTCATGTGAGAGGAAGCAGTGCCTCCATGTTGCTGTGATTGGCTGATCATTGAGCACCTGTGATGATGGTAACGCATCCACTCAGACATTTGATCATGTCTGAATCTAAATGAATGTGAAAATACTTGAAATGAACTTGAGTGTGCCAGTTATTAATTAGAATTCTGCTCAATTAAAGCTGCACCTCCTGCAAACATTTGCAATGTTTATCAAGGATTTGTTGACTAATAGACAACAGTTTCAAATAGCAGTTTATATAACAGTTTCATATTCCATTTTCACATAAATCGTAAGGGGAATAAATGTAAACGAACATGAAAGTCCAAATTAGATTTAATCAAACAAGGGCTGCAAATTTCTGTATTGGGTTGTAGCTCTTTAAGTTTGAGAAATGCGCTTTACAAATAAAATATATTATTATTATTATTATTATTATACTGATAAAAAGTATTTATTTATTTATTGGATAAAAGTGGCTGCCACATGCATAAATGTAAATACCCTCAGAGGGTAGTTGAGAAACTAACAAAATGCATGAAATTACAGTTTTTATTTTAAATCTGTGCAGCTGCATTTAATGATGAAAAATATGGGTTCAAATTGATCAGCAATTGTTATAATCGTAATAGAAATTTTATATTCACAATCCACAACACATCAGAGTGTCGACACTTTGCAGGCATTTCTATGACCCTAAATGAGAAAATGGTGTCATGGAGAACATCATAGATTAATCAGTATTTCCAGCAACTTGAAAAATAGAAATAGGTCAAATCTTACTGATCATATTTAGCAATTAATCCCATTAGCACTTCCACACCAAATTTCCAATATTATCAGAAGAGTTCAGGGTTAGAGCAGAAGGCAAGTGTGTGTGTTTCATGAATTGAAATTGCCACTACAGATGGATTTCTGTGCACAGTAGCTGTTTTTTACTTACTGATTTTATTGATTAGCTGTCACAAACAACCATGTCTTCACTTTTATTTCTACGCCAGGTTGATGGGTCAGTGTTTGTCACTGTACCTTTAGTTTCTGTCTAAACGCTGAAAAGAATGCAGAAATCGTCACATTACACTCTTGTTGGTCAAGTTATTATCTGATCACGCCTCAGAAGGGCCTCATTATAAAAGTCTCTTTCATACCAATTTCTTCATTTGCTCCAAATGTTATTTTTCCGAGTGCAAAGAACGGAGGTGCTAAAACAAGAGCGAGAGTGATACCCTTATGTAAGACGCGCACCATCTGATCAGCTGAGCTGTGGATGCTTATGTGTGTGTGTGTGTGTGTGTGTGTGTGAACGGATGGATCTTATTAAGGGATGTTTCAGTACACCTGGCGAAATAATCTTTGCTTTTCTGTCATGTCTGTGTTGACAGCTGCCCGTCTGTCCGCCGTGATGAAATTAGCTGTTTACTCTGTGGTCATCATTAATTCATCTGCTCATCCTGTATCGATCTGCTCCCCCGTTCGGCTAATTACGCCACACGTTTACCTTCACAGAACCCCTGCGTGTGTCAGGCCAATTAGACGGGCCGGATATCCATGCAGTAATTACTCTCTCAGATAATGGGATGAGATGATGTCTGTTTCACTGCTCGCCTTGAAGAGCTGAAATCATGTCTTCCGTTACAACAAATGTTGACACAAACATGTTGAAATAGATGCTGGATCAATAGACGTGGTCAAGTTGCCAGTGCTACTTTCTTAGCTTTGATGCTCGTCTTAGAGCTCTATGATCATTTTCTCAAATCTAAAGTAGTAAAAAATGTATTTCATTCATTTTCTTTTTCCATTTCTCTTTGTGTGTTTCTTCCCTCTTGCTTGAGCTGAATATTGAAGCCTTATTCTCACTATGTCAGGTTAAATTCAGTTTTTGATGAAGTATTAAGATCCTTCTGATTTGCCAGTCAAAGAAAAGTTAAAATTTCAAGGTGATATGACTGTCTGGAGTAGGCAGTGACTCAAGAATGCCTTATTAAAAGCTTGAAATATACTTGAAATATATGAAAAAAGACTTAAAAATAATAAACAGCATTGAAGCAGCTTTGTTTTAAAATAACATGCAACACCAAAATCAATATGAAGGAAGCCTTTTTTTTGTCACAAAATGATATCACAGAGAGGTGTCCTGTAAACAGCCTCTTGATCAGTAAAATATATCATAAATATATAACCTTATTTGACATGACAAGATTAGTTCAAGTTGTCAAATGGCTTAACCTCAGTCAAATTCACTATTCAAACAGACATTAATATACTTTTGTCATAAAAAGTGTTTGAATTTTTTTCTTAAATAATTAAGATGTGGAAACACCTTTTAAAGTTCTGATGAAAATATTGTATTTCTTCTTCATATTTTAAAGTCTTTAAAAAAACATTGAAAAGGGGACATATAGGTTTTTCTAAATATGTTTAAATATGAAAATCAGGGTTATTTGTATAGCACTTTTCACATATACATAGTTTAAAGTAGCTTTACTAAATGAATTACTATGAATTATTGGAAAATAACTCATTTTATGGTGTAAGTCATATTGTAGTCATATTGGCCATTTTCAGATATTTGGAAGTTGCTGGAAAGTACGTAACTCATTAGTCTTTTAGTCCATCTGTAATAATATCAAAATATTATTTTGTTCTTTGCCATAGTCACCTCTGGTTTGCAGAACAAAATAATACTTTAATATGGGAGGAAAAAACAGGCTACACTGCAGGCAGTTTATCAGCAACAGACATTGGTTTATCAACAGTCTGGGAGTGGCAGCAGTTTGTCCTTTACGTGGAAGACTGAAAGGCCATGTACAAAGTCATTGAGTTAAGATGGGCACTTGGGCACATGAATTTTAAATGAGATTTTTCTTATTCATCCCAGACGTAGATTCATCTGACTTAAATATGTAACTTTGGGATGTCTTTGCTTGGTTAAATGAGTATCTGGTTGATAATAATCTACTTAAGAAACTTACTTTTATGTGAATGATAAACACAATACTTAGAGATTTTTCTTGCTTGATATCAGTGCAGCCTTTGATACAATGCATAACATTGTTCTCATACATTGACTTAAACACTCAGAGCTTGTCAGATTGTTTATAGGGTTTTCCCCCCACAGAAAATGTACATTTTTGTGGAGTCCCACAGGGCTCCGTTTTAGGACCTCTGTTGTTTATATTGTATACAATATGTGACCTTTAGGTAATGTAATCAGGAAGCATGGGATAAACATTTAGAGCTATGCAGATGATACACAACTGATTATTTTCAAACCTTCTGCAGAAATGCAGAAATCTGTACACAGCCTGACGTGTTACTTGTTAGATACATCTGAATGGATGTACCAAATTTCATGGCACTATCAATTCTATTGATAGTGAGTGCAAATATTCAGAGGAATTTATGCAGTAATCAATGTTCAAAATCATTTTTACTTTATGTTTTAAACATAATGTTTTAGCTTTGAAATAACTAAAGGTTTTTGTATGTCATCTGTCGTGAATATATTATTCGTTCCTTTCAGACTGCAGAGGGCTACAACATGAGCATCCCAATGCCAGGCCACCCAGTGAACTTTTCCGAGTTGACAATGGCTCAAGCTCAGCAGGATGTGGAACAGCTGGAGAAGCTTATCTCTGAACACGATGTGGTCTTCCTGTTGATGGACACTCGTGAGAGCCGCTGGCTTCCGACAGTTATCGCTGCTAGCCAGAGAAAGGTAGCTTCCTCCCTCCAATCTTTCATCCTTTATTTATTTATTTATTTTCTGCTCTCATGGCTGCCTGCCTTTTTATTGTAGGCTATTTTCACAGTTGTTGGTAAGTGCTACATAGAGTTTGCCTGTATATCTGATTTAAGAACTTTTAACTACAAATAACCCCTGCCTGGCGTAATAGGATGTTTATGTATTTGCAGCACTTTACTCTAAAATGGGCATATTGCACATATGTATGTTTATTACAATGATTACACTAGTAGTATTACTCAAAAATATATTTTTTATTATTTAGAAATAAATATATTTATATTTTTTGATCATATTGATATTACTTCTGTGTGTATGTAATTACATTGTAAATTCCTTTGTGCACAAAATGCTGTCCAACAAAACTACCAGTGATGGAAAAAAATTGCAAATGAATTTTGACTTTGAGTTTGCATACATTTGCAGGTTAAATGCGTATGCTTCAATGTAAATTTAACCATTCTGACAGATGTTTAATTTTCTTTAATATATATATATATATATATATATATATATATATATATATATATATAAAAAACCTGTCATGAGGTAGAGATTTCACTCAAAAATATAGGTCATCTAATGGATATGTTGTCACTCTCCTACAGTAGAATAGAACAGTGGAAGCAATATGTCATTTAATTATAATAACAGTTGTTAGTATAAGTAATTTCATAATAGTACAGCTGCTAGGCCCCAAAGTCTGACAGCAAATCAGACTAAAATCCAGTTTAAACTTGGAAATAGACAAAGTTTTGGAATTGTTTTGCTGATTTGCATAAAAAAACCTTTTGGATTACTTCAGTGCTATCCAGACTGTGAAACTTTTTAGAGAGTTAAATATATCTGTGTCTCTGCAGTTGATAGTTAATGCTGCTCTGGGATTCGACACGTTTGTGGTAATGAGACACGGCCTTAAGAAACCCAAAGAGTCACAGTCTGAAGA
>JAFVLL020005540.1:29713-60024 GCA_021397915.2 Tor tambroides | reverse complement strand
GTACTGTAGTGAACGTACGTTGAAGACTGACACGGAAGAGAAGAAATTGTTGAATAAAGTCATTATTTTTGTTTTCTTTGCGCACAAAAAGTGTTTCGTAAAATTAAGGTTGAACCACTGATGGACTATTTTAACAATGTCCTTACTACCTTTCTGGGCCTTGAACGTGTCAGTTGTGTTGCTGTCTATGGAGGGTCAGAAAGCTCTCGGATTTCATCAAAAATATCTTAATTTGTGTTCTGAAGATGAACGAAGGTCTTACAGGTTTGGAACAACATGAGGGTGAGTGCTGAACTATGGTGAACTCTCCCTTTAAATCAGATTGGAGCTCAATTCTGCAGGGCAGTGGTTCTCCAGGATCAGGATTGGACACCGCTGTCTTACTGTACGTTATTATTCACATGCCCACTATTCAGAAAGGGTGGTGTATATACAGTCTAAGTCCACATGTCAAATAATATGCCATGCTTCTAACCACAGGCTGAGAGCTGTAGTTCTAACCATGCCTGTTCATGATACCTTTTGCGAATGTTCATTGGAACTATGACTTCAGGAAACACTGAATTTTTGGACTATGTTGGTAATGACAAAAATTGCGACCATAGTTGGCTAACAATGGCTAACGCACCCCATAGCACCCACATACCAACACAAATCCTAGCACTGTGGGTGCAAGTTCTCTACAGCCAAACACCACTCATATTCCTTCAATGAAATGCAAGAATCTAGTTTTATATTGTACTTTTGTAAAGTTCAATGATAAGGGCACAATGAGGTCTCATCCAAGACCTTGTAATGTATTTTAGAGGCCTCTGCCTATGGGTAAGTAGAGATGAATAGACCCCAATGACGTCCGCTCAGCTTTGAGGAGGCGTTCATTAGTATGTCGAGTTGGAGATCTACAGTGAAACTCCAGTGAAGTCCTGTTCTACTGGAGGTCTTTGATTATGAATGCTGACTGCTCAGGCCTCGTACTGGGAATTAAAGGGGTGCTGGATGAGCTTGTTCAGACCAAGGCTTTGATCGTGGTACTGTTTGATGGTGCCTTTCTATAACATCAGCATACAGTAGACCGAAATCTCTAGATTCTGCCAGAAACTATGGAGAAAATACAGTATACCTCAATGGTTGTTTCTAACTTGAACCTTAGATGTAGAATTTACAATTTCCAACAGATGTTTTCTTGCTTTCTTCCCACAGTTTTGACTCGATGTTGGAGAAGTTTTTCATGTCTTACCTGTAAAATGGCACCTGCAAAATATACCGTCCAATCAAGCATCCAAGTGCAGCCAGGTGTGCAAAGCCCATATGCAAATGAACCCAGCATTGGAAGCGCATGGAACAGGAGCAGCAACATCTGGAGACGAAAAGACATCGTGCAACAAGTATTATTTCAATCTGTGTGTCAACACTGCACGCCTTGCCTCTACACACCAGTGCTTTGATGGCAAATTAATGCAGTCCAACTCAATCCCCAAGGGCACCAGCGCTGCCGCAGCAATGCACTCCCACGGAATACAGATCGGCCCGACTGCATTGAGTTCACACAATCATTCATACTTATTGAAGCTTAAAAACACAAACATGGGTGCATTACCCACGATTAGACCCTAAACAGAGCCTGGTTGTGTTGCATAGCACGTGGTGTCTTTCAAGAAAGTTATAACAAGCTGTGAAAGTCATGTTCGCCCAGGAATTCAGATACATCTTTAGAGAATTTATTTTTTATTGCTTGATTTTAAATATCATATACAATGTTACTGAATTTTACTAAGTATTCATGATTTTTTTTCACAAATACTTATTTATATATATATATATATATATATAACTAAAATATATCTGTGTAACTTCTTATTTTATATGTATATCAAGTTACAAATAAATATTTTAATACATCATTTTGTTTTATATACACACACTATATATGTATATATATGGGATATGTGTGTGTGTGTGTGTGTGTAATATATATATATATATATATATATATATTGAAGTGTGTTTATAAGTTTATAGAATTATAGTTCATTTATTTATTAGTTAAGTTTATTTATTGTGTATTATTATATGTGTAATAAAAAATTTACTTATATAACCTATAACCTAATATAAATATATAGAAAAAGCAACTATTTAGGTATAAATATAAATAATGATTAATAAAATGAAAATTCAAACATAAAAAATGGTAATAAATACCATCTATTTAATATTTTATTACAAAAATAAATAATAATTAATACAATTAAAATACTAACTAATATTTTAATATTTATAACAATAAAGTATTACACAAATAATATATATATATATATATATATATATATATATATATATATATATATATATACTATTTGTGTAATACTATAATATATAATATATATATATATATACATACATTTAAATACATGTATAGAAATTTACAATAAAATATTAAATATATATATTTTTATGTATAAAATAATATACATTATTGTTTTATATATAAAGTAAGCACTTTCAATTATGCATTGCAATTAGAATCGAATCAGTCACAGATGTTGAATTGGAATTTGAGTAGAAACAGTACGAGGAATTTACCCTGCCCTATACATACTATATAAGTATTCTTACCAGCACTTGGGCGTCCCTGAGTGCACAGGTATTATGCGATCGATGCAGGTTTCTGTCCTCTGTACAAACATACGTGTTGGTGCGCCCTCGTTCCTTATCAAACACATTACTACACATGTCACACTGTCTCCTTATTTGAGTTGATGGAGGGGCTCAGCCAGGACTCATGGGTAGGATTAGCTTATCAAGTCACAGCACATCTCCTGCCTGATCGATGGGCCACCATTGTGCCAGGGTTCCAGCTAGAACAAGGACTTTTGATAACCTATTGACCAAGCTAAAACCCCAATCTAAACAAAAACAAAGGTACCCTCGATACCTTTGTGCTTGGGCTGAGACAGAGGGGATATTCTTGGACTACCCAAGGTGACAATAAGCCACCCAATTTATTGAGTGCTAATGATGAGTAATACCTATCTAGAAGGTATACCGTACAGTCATTTAGAGGAGCTTAATGCTATAAAGCTTAGGGTATTAAGAAGCAAAGTGGGCTGAATGTGTTGGCCTGAAACTGACTGAATGTGATTACTTGAGAGTATGTGAATGTCTACTCACCATAACTTTGGGGAAGCCCACAGGATCCTTCAGATATGGTTCATACTCTGTCACATATCTGTTGAGGATTTCTAACGGGCAATCAAGAACGGCCTATATGGAGAAAGATATGAGTTTCTTTGTCCCAACAGATTTTGGCTGAATTATGGAGATTATAAGCAAGCGTATGGTGAGCACCAATTTACCAGTCCTCTAAAGATAGTGAATCCCATGGCAGCCACTAGATAAACCACAAAGAGAAGATCCAGGGGGCGCCAGATCAAGGCTTTTTTCTGCTCACGTTCAGCCTGATGGATACAAGCACCGTGTTACTGATTCTGTAGAGAAAATACTAACCACTGACCAAGGTCAACGGTGTCTGGTTCTTCACCTTGGATGCCCCCACAAGAGGCATATCCCTTGGCCTGGAGAACAAGGAAACTGCTCCCCATATGGGCACCAACAGAAACGGCATGTTGAGCCAGAAGGCAGGACGGATCTCGGAGCCATATTTACCTGCATATAAAATGTATTTGAGAAGCATCTTATGTACTGTTCAGCAGGAATTTGTGATCATTTATTTACTTTGACTCACCAACCACAATTCCAGGTACAAACACAATCATGTTGGCACATAGCGATCCAGCCCAGAAAAGACCCAATGTGCGGTATTGTTGCCTGGGATGATAGGAAACACTAATTTAGGAAAATCCACCTCCTTTTAAACATCACAGCATGTACTTTCATGTCATGTTCTTGCCAGATAGTGTCAAAACGTTATTTCAACTTGATCCAATCCTTTGAATAAAACCTCTTACAACATGAAACAACCTTTAAAAAATGGCAGACTATACATTTCATTTACATCTTTGACTAGAGTACTGAATAGCGTACAGAGTAGACATAATTTACAAACCTGTTTGACATGCGGTGTATTAGCATCAGGTAGAGGATGAAGTGCACTATACCATCCCAGTAGCACATCATGATAGCATACGGCGTGCCAAGATATGGCTCCCCCTAGAGAACCAGCAATACCATCATCAGACAGGTTTAGACTGGGTAATCGATAACATCAGCTCTGCTTTTTCTTCATGATACAGACCGTTTTCTGGTAGAACTCCATGAACCCTGAGGTGACGCCATCGTATTCTAGAGCGCTCGTGAGGTCAATGACACACGTGAAGGAAAACTCTGCAAAAACTGAATAAAAAAATATATTAAGTATATACAATAACAGTCTTTTCTTTTTTTTAGTGTTAAAATGTATATGCTTTAGATGTAGTAGTGTATGTTATGTAAGTGAGGCATTAATTCATTGCAGCATTCCAGTTTTTACTTTTGGTTACCTGATATTTCGATATTTTGACAGAATACTCGATTCTGACTGGTCAAGTGTGTGTGGTCCTATGGAATACTTGATTCTGACTGGTCAAGTGTGTGTGGTCCTATGGAATACTTGATTCTGATCGGTCAATTGTGTTGCGGTCCTATGGAATACTTGATTCTGAATGGTCAATTGTGTGTGGTCCTATGGAATACTCGATTCTGATTGGTCAATTGTGTTGCGGTCCTATGGAATACTCGATTCTGATTGGTCAATTGTGTGCGGTCTTATGGAATACTTGATTCTGATTGGTCAATTGTGTTGCAGTCCTATGGAATACTTGATTCTGACTGGTCAATTGTGTTGCGGTCCTATGGAATACTTGATTCTGACTGGTCAATTGTGTTGCGGTCCTATGGAATACTTGATTCTGATTGGTCAATTGTGTGCAGTCCTATGGAATACTTGATTCTGATTGGTCAATTGTGTGCGCTCCTATGGAATACTCAATTCTGATTGGTCAGTTGTGTGTGGTCCTATGGAATACTTGATTCTGACTGGTCAATTGTGTTGCGGTCCTATGGAATACTTGATTCTGATTGGTCAATTGTGTGCGGTCCTATGGAATACTTGATTCTGATTGGTCAATTGTGTGCGGTCCTCTGGAATACTTGGTTCTGATTGGTCAATTGTGTGCGGTCCTCTGGAATACTTGATTCTGATTGGTCAATTGTGTGCGCTCCTATGGAATACTCGATTCTGATTGGTCAATTGTGTGCGGTCCTATGGAATACTTGATTCTGATTGGTCAGTGGTGTGTGGTCCTATGGAATACTCGATTCTGATTGGCTCATGGTGACATTCAGTGGTCTCATATTTCTAATAAGCTAGTGAATATGGAGAATTTTAATAGCAATTCTGTACTGTATATCAATTCTCTTGGTTGACATTGTAGACTCATTTTTAGATAATATACAGGTCATGCAATAAGCGGAATATTGTACAGTAAGTCACATTATTGGATGGTTATATATTTTCCACATATTCTCGTATGCAAATGTCACGTATAATTAACATTATGCAAAACTGGCCTGAAATCAAACAATAGAACATTTTCTTTCTCAGAAAGTGACAAACTGCTCTTGTCTATAATGAAAGAGAAATTTTCATTTACTTTGTTCAGTTATAATTGCAGGCTTTGCAAGAAAACGCATCTCTCCCTAGTGGGATTATGAGCTCGGCTTCACTAGCGCTTTCGAAACGCTGAATTGAAATGTTTTCGTCTTTAACTCTAAGCCTTCTGTGATGTGCTGAGAGAAAAATCTCACTAATAAGATGTTGCAGTGCTCAACTGCCCTATCAAGAGTTAACTAGTCCACCTTTATTCTCGCTGTCTTTATTAAAAAGATTTCACTCTTACCGACTATTGATTTTTGGCAAGGTAGAAGAGGATAATGATATCTGCTAGTGGAGGTGTGAACAAGAAATTTATATTTGGAGCCATGTGGTGTTTTTTTTTTTCAGGTTTAAAGTGCAGCTGTGCCAAAAGGGCACTTTGCGGAGACAGCAAATACCCCATGTGGCATTTCCTAAGCGTCTGGGTGACAAATAATGAGTGGCAGGGGACATGAAGAAGGAAAATTCTTAAGGATGGAGGCAAAAATAATGACTGTAAATGTCACCACTGAAAGCTCAGACACAGGATTTAACGGAATAGTTCACCTAGACATGAAAAATCTGTCATCATTTACTTCACCATCATGTCCTTCCAAAACCATATGACTCCATTGGAACACAATGGAGAAGTTTAGGGGAATGTTCACGCTGCTCTTTTTCATATAGATAAAAGGTGAGCTGTAAAGCTCAAAGAAGCTAGACATAATGGTAAGTAGCCTAACTGATAACTTTCAGTTTAGGTGAAATATTCCTTTAATAGTCTTCAAAGTTTTCAAGATGGAATTCATAGCTTATTGTGAAGGAAACCGTGGGTGTAAAAGTAAAGCCAGGTGTGTTATTGTAACAAATACTTTTCTTGTATCCAATTTCATGGTTGGATTGCTAGACTAGATATTGTCCAGTGCCATTCTTCTAGCATCCATGAGTATCTGACTGACAGCTTCGTAGATATAACGGCTCAATGAGAAGTGCTGTATTGCCATCCGCTGAGCACAGATGCACAATCTGATACTGACGTTCTCACTCTCCGTCTTTCTTGCTTCCCTTTTTCTCCCCGAGCCCTTTTAATCCATAGGGGTCTAGGTTTAGTTTACCTGCATTACAGGTGCGATAATGGAATTATCGTCTCCTTTATCACGGCAGGGTGAAATGACACGCTGTGCCAGATGACATTGTCACCTCTCAGTCACTCTAACTCATAATAACACCGCTATCTTAAGCTGAATTTCTAGCATTACATTGCAAAAGCTTACATTTTTCTATTGTGTCCTAATACGAAGCAGATTGGCAATGCACAAGAGTTTGCGTTTATTGATTTGGGGATTTCACTTGGTGTTTCCTCAGCTATAGGCACTTCTGAGGTCTTTTGAAACTAACCTCTTATATAGCGTATTTTTTTCCGATTAGTTTTTAAGTTTGTCCACAAATAGTGGACATACCATGGGTCAAAGAAGAATTTTGTAATTTCTTGTCTGGCACTGTAAACATTTTGGTGGGGGACGTAGCGATTTTTCCCCCTTTTTTCGGATAATTGTGCAGGTGTCACCACAACTTCCACTGTTTTTTTTGTAAATATCCCTGAACCTTTACTACGGTGAGAGAAAATGTCAATGAAATGCCAGTGTCTGCATTTCACCGATACTAATGAGTTTAAATTGCCTCATTCAGTGCAGCCACAAAACAATTAAAGGGATATTTAACCCAAAAAATGAAAATTCTCTCATTAATTACTCAACCGTTTCAAACTCGAACAACCTTCGTTCGTCTTCACAGAAACACAACATGTTCAAGACTCAGAAGGGTACACACGTCTCGTGAACTCGCATCTAAGACTGACATGGAGGAGAAGATATTGTTGAATAAAGTCATTATTTTTGTTTTCTTTGCACACAAAAAGTATTCTCGTAGCTTCATGAAATTACGGTTGAATCTCTGATGGACTATTTTAATGATGTCCTTACTACCATTCTGAGTCTTGAACGTGGTAGTTGCATTGCTGTCTATGCAGATTCAGAAAGCTCTCGGATTTCATCAAAAATATCTTAATTTGTGATCCGAAGATGAACAAAGGTTTTTCGGTTTTGAAACGACATGAGGGTATTAATGACAGAATTTTCATTGTTGGGTGAACTATCCTTTTAAATAATTCATGCAGATGTAACCTTGAACAGAAAAAATGTGGTGTTTTTGAGACTTGATCATATTACTGATCATCTGTCGTTTATTTATTGGAGGGTCAGAAAGAAATGAGGATATGCTGCATATTTCAAGAGTTAGCCAATCAAATCAGTGTCAGAGCTCATACCGTAGAACAAAGGATCTTTCGGAGGATTGTAGCGAGTAGCGAGGTAGACCAAGAAGAACACCGCCACAAGAACAGCCACCCCAATTTCCAGAATAACCACTGGCCTGTAAATGCAAAATATTATGAATATGAGTGAACGTAATATCAGATTTAACTTGCTGTGTCTGGCCATAGTCTTTAAATAATCTAAAAAAAAAAAAAATGGCTGTGGGCCACGGTCAGATTTCTGCCTGTCTATCTTTTTGCGTATTTTTACGTTTACGTTTTTGAGTTCGCAGAGTGCGAAATGTTCACGATTTCTCTTCTAACAACACCGACATACATCGACAAGTGTTTAAAAGGAAAGACAGAAAAAAAAAAAAAAAAAAAATAGTAAGAATGAGGAAAATTAAGAGGCCAAAAAGCGGAGGGATCAAAAAAGAAACGTTGAAAAAGATTTTCACCACTAGAGGGAGCTAAAAGCTTGAACGCGCTTGAAACAGACATTTTTTAACAAGTATACCTATTATTGTTACTATTATCATAGTAGCATTGATAAGTATTAAATATTTAATCAAGAATTTGCCCTTCAAGCCTATTGTAATGAGGAGTCAGAAGCGGTCGGATCCATTTGCAATGTTTTAATAAGATCAAAGTCGAACAGGCAATGGTCATACAACGGTGTCAGGAATAACTCAGGAATCAGAATCGTAAACAATACCAGGCAGAGGTCAGGGCAGGCGGCAGGCTGGATACAACAGGTTCAGAACAAAGGCAGTAAGGCGGGCGGCAGAGATTCTCAAAGGTAACAGCAGTCCAGGGTCATACACAGAATAACAATCAGAATATACGCTCAGAAATGTCAGGCAGGCTAAACAAGACTTCGCATTGTATGGAGGTGTGAGTGTGGCTTAAGTAGGGGAGATGATGAGAACCACCTGGCGGTGATTAGTCCTAGGTACGGGGCAGATGGGAAATGGAGTTCGTGAAATGGTTAATACTCGGGTGAGGGCGCCCTCTGGTGGCGATCAGAGAGAGCCACAGAGGCCTGGCTTGTGACACCTATCTTTAAGGATGCAGTACTTTAATAAATTATTTTCTGATTAATTTTGCATAGCGGCTTGTCCCCAATTACTACACACCTATGTGTATTCGGCCATTTTCTTTCCTGTCTTCAGTAAGTGAGCAGAGATGAATGGTTTGGCAGAGAGAACTGTAATTATTCCAACACCCAGAGCACCAAATGAGATGGGGGAGCACATGACAACCATCCTGCCTTTCTGAGACATGATTACTCTTGTATGAGGAGCTATTCAGACAGAGAACATTTCTTACTGTCAACATGAGAGTCAATACAGCCTCCAACAGAGACAATGGTTGTTTAAAATGAATAAATGTTGGCATAGAAGTACAGTGAAATACCACTTTTCGATGACCTTTCTTGTTTTTGATTTTTGGACTATTTTTATTGTTTATATATATATATATATATATATATAAATGCTGGGTTAAATACAACTCAGCACTGGGTAAAATATGGACGAAACTGATTGGGTTGTTTTTACCCAATGTTGGTTGAAAAAACCTAGCATGGGTTCTGTTCAATATCTACCCAGCACTGGGTTGTATTTAACCCAAGCATATTTTAGAGTGTATATAGCTTATATATATATATATAGCTTATTTAATTTTTTCAATATATATAATTTATATATATATAAATATATATAATTTACATCTATTGTGAACCATTTCATGAAGCTGATTCATTAAAAATAACTGATTCAAAAGAATGATTCTGCAATCAGGTATCACTCATTGTTGTAGTTTACCTTTGACCTTCAGATTAAGAATTACAGAAACTCCAAATGAAAATGTTGCAGACTGCAATTTCAATCTCAGGCAGTCATATTTCTTTTCAAATTTAAATTGGCCTCGTTTTGTGATGTTAAGACCAGCCTGGGGAGAGATGTGCACACGAATGTCTTAGTCTTCCAAGCGTGGTGTATAATTTTCTTGGCTTGTACTGCTTTGGAGCTCCTACGTCATTTAAATGGGTGTAATGTTGTGAATTTCATATTTGGTTTTTGTCAGGCTGCCATTTCTACAATAATAATTACAATAAACCTATTGTTTTTTCTATCCAAAAAAGCAGTATCTTGAGAACAAATCAATTACATTGTGTTTCTACGTTTTTGTGAAAGTGATAACAGAAATGCTTTAAATCAATGTCTGACTGTTATTTTGTGAATAATACCATATGCTTTCACTGCCCTCAAGTGGAAGAGATAAAGAAATAAGAGCCATTTGAGTAATAATCTTCAAAGATCACCTTATTTAATCACGCAAAATGAATTCTTAATTATCCTTGTAATATAATCTCTTCTCCATAGTACAATATCTAAAAACAGTCAAATTTAAACAGCAGGGCTGCTATTCAACAAATGCCATTAATGTGACCAAAAAGGTTATTTTTAAAATTATTAACTTTAGGCAAGTTTTTGTGCTTTTTGATAAGAAATGATTATATTAGCCTTATACGTTACAAGAATACTCACTCTTGAAATGCTGGAACATTGTTCATAGTGTAAAGGACGCCAAAAGCCGTCAGGGAAAATAGAAAAACGCATATCTCCTGTACCATGGTGTTCGCTATTCAGTTAGATATTCAATCCAAGGCTCCACAGAAGATAATCTACAAGTTGTTAGAGTAAGATTAACAATATTAGCGTTCAATATATCTTGAAAGTCTTGGGGACTTTGTAAGTCAATAAATATTATGCAGGTCTCTTGTGTTATAGTCGAAAATAAACATCTACTTACCAAGGACACCCTCTCCAAAAACTGTGCATAACCCAATTTACAATGGCGCTGTGGGGGCCGCGTTATTGTAGGAGAATAATCGAGCCAAACAAAGGCGCTTTTGGAAAAGTACATAATTTGATTTTGTCATACATTTACATAATCGTGTTTACTTTTGGTCTAATTTGTCAAATGCCTGTGTGCCAAAAAAGGAAAGCTCTGCCAAAGCCGCGACACGCAAAGAGGCTTTGTGTGGTTATGTGTTGCTCTGTAAGCTCAAGAATGTACTTGTGAAGTGTACTGAGGGGATTTCTAACATTATTTGATAGATTACTGGGTTAGAAATATTTGCTAGAGATACTAAATTATTATGGGGGCTATAATTACTCTTACATACAGAATTTGTGCAGTAGCATTAGGCTACACTTCACCATATTCTGTAGGCTACTTTATTGTAAAGTGCAGGAGACTGCATTTTATATTGAACTATAAATAAAAGTTCAACTATAAACTGTGATAAACTACTTGGTACATTTAAAAAAACTTTGGATATAAATCATATGTCCACCAGGGTGCGCTTTCATGAACCGAAAGTTTATCTGCATTTACATTTGAATTTTGATTCATTTTAATTTTGACTGAATTGTTGAACTGTCTCAGGACAGGGGTGTTTTCATATATGTCAGGATGGGGCAAGTTGTCACATGTGTTTGTTGTAATTTTATACAGTTAAGGTTTCTGTTGAGTTTTTATACATGGCGGCCTTATCATTGTTGCTGTTTAATGGATAGTTTTGTGTTTCGTAATACAGTTTAAATTCATTTAATAATACCTATAATATAGATTAAGTATACGATTTTTGTTTTGTAGTCAAAAAATGTATTTTAGCTCTGCAAACCAAACCTGAGAAATATCCACTGAAGGAACAACATGAGGTATTTTCACTGCTTTCTTACTTTTAACATAACAGTAGGCCTAGGATTACAAGCAGTAAATGTTCCCACAGAACCCATCAAGGTTGTCAGAATTCCTCCCTCACACCTCTCTCAGCAGAATTCCATAAGGCCAAATCGAGTTCTCCACAATTGCTTTTTCTTCTTCTCGAGAAGTGCCGACAGGAATCTCAATCAGCCAGTAGTCGTCTCCATCGCACACTTTCTTCATTTTTGGATTGATTCTGTTCTGCAGCAGGACTTGGTATCTCTTTCCAGTTTCCTTACATGTAAATATCTTGCTTTATCTTTTAGCAGCCTCATTGATATCCCAGGTGGAATAAATCCCTCTTCCGTACCGTTCTCTAGGGCCTGCTCTGTAACTGGCTTCAATAATGGATTTAGCATTAAACATGCTGGTTCCATGATAGGACACCGGCCACTCACCAGCCACAGAGTGACTCCTCCATCCATCTGTGCCCAACCAGGCATTTCCATCGGGATACTTATCCAGGACTTTCAAAGCAATGCGTTTCCACCCAAAAGGACGGATGTATGGCTCGTTCCCACACGTAAAAACGGTGTCATCTTTTACATTTGTGCAATCGTAGTCAAATTTTGGGTCAAAGAATTTGTCCATATTCACAAAAAGCTCCTTGCATGAACCTGTGTTGAGTGGAGTTGAGGCTAGTAGGAACCTTGTGAGTTCTTGGTCACCCGTTGGCTTTTCCAAATCATTGTAGGCCTTCACAGCAACACCTGTGAAGCTAGACAATGCCTGCAGAAGAACACTGGTGTGCACTAGAGCCATACTCAGTGATCAGGAAAGACAAAAAAGATGTGAGCGCTCATCAAACAAACTGTATTTATATACAGACTCAAACAGTGGAATGGGAAAGGATATTTGGAATTCCAGTTTTGCTGATCTTGAAGGTGGAACTGAAATATGGTTACGCATACCACAAATTTTCTTTAAAATTTTCATTTAAAACCTTTTCAGGTTTTGTCACATCCTTGAAGCTTAAACTGAACATTTTTTTCTTTTAGCTTCCTTCTAAACTCGTGATGAACATTCATGAACGATTTGTGAGCCATCTATCATATGATGAAAGTATGGAAGACTGTTTCCTCCATGGGGAAAAAAATTAAAAAGATAATTGAGACATTTTATTTCACAGTTCTTATGTTTTTCTCACGATTTCTCACAATTTACACTTTGTTTCTCACACCTCTGAGGAAAAAAAGGCAGAATAGCGAGATATAAACTCAGAATCGTGATGCTATTGCGAGTTATAAACTCAGTTCTGAAATATAAACTTCTGTGAAATGTAAACTCAGAATTCTGAGGGGAAAAAAGAACTGTGAGATACAAACTGAAAATTGTGAGATGTTAATTCAGAATCGTGAGATAAAAAGTCACAAGTACCTTGTTTTTGTTTTCTGTAAACCATGAGTTTTCATGAGTAATATTTGGACTATTTATATGGTTTTTTAATGGTGTTTTTTTTTTTTTTTTTTAATTGCAAAACTATGTTATTGTTTCGAAAGGAGCATAAATGAACATAACATATGGGTTTGTACTGATATGAGGGCGAGTAATGACATGAGGGATGACAGAATTTTCGTTTTTGGGTGAATGATCCCTTTAAAGAAAGATAATCAGTTTAGTTTGAATTCTTTATGAAAGAAATGAACAATTGATATACTGCCATACTTTCTCCCTTGCTCTACCAGAATATCAGGATTTAGAGTAAATTCCAAACATATCCCACATGAAAAAATATTAGAGTAATTTATAGTAAATACTATAGTGTTTTTGAACCATAAGTTGTTGTGGTAATTTTGTAGTTGCTGTGGTAATATAACAACTATAGTAATATAAACAAATTACTTCACCCAATACTGTACTAAGTGTTCTACAACTAGCCTAGCCTATATTATACTACAATACACTACAGTTTACTGTAGTAAAAATTAAAGTATACTACAGTATTTATTACAGTTTATTAGTTCACTAGTGTTAATACTACAGTATTCTGTAGCGTTAATTAACTAAGTGTTGTAAATACTATACAGTATAATACACTTTACTACAGTATGGTTCAAAAACACTATAGACTTTATAATAAATTACTATAGTATTTTTTCATGTGGATACTTCCTTATCTGAATTCTTTGTGTAAATGAGGCTAGGGGCAATCTTTTTGCATAAGACAAGGAAGTCTGATTGTATCACTTCATGAGTAATTGAAAAAAAACGATTGTGAGTTATGAAAGTGATCACTTGACTTTGGGTCACACATCTGTGGTAAGTAGAATGAATAAATGTAATCAAAGCCATTAGGTCCAGCAGCTTTACATTTAGCCATCCTATTTAAAACTCTGTTATACTGTAAACTGTGTACAGTTATTAAGTATAGAAGTTTTATTTACACTTCAGCACTTTGTATCATTGACGGTTTGTTGAAACCGAAACCTGACAGTGCCACCTACCGGTCGAGAGAGGTACTGCTCAACAGCAGGCTATAGAAATACCAACCAAATAAAAGTGTTTTTGCGTTCCGTTGTTGCTTTTATATGCACTAGAACGATGTCTTTGACTATCGGGGCTAGTTTGACTGCTTTTGCTGTGTTTTTAAACGCCTAGTCAAGACGTAGCCTAAAAACCTTGCGTTTTTCAACTTCGTTTCTCGGGTTCTGTGTGTAAACGGTCCCTTTGTTCATTCAACTCTACTCAACTCTAATCTACTAGAGGATCTGCAATGCTTGTGAATATTCACAAGGCTATTAGAGTAAGATTAGAGTACTTGATCTTTTTATTTCCAGTTCCACTGTGTTATAGGCAAACATAAACTACGAAAATTAACCATGGTTTTACGCCAAATTAAACATGGTTACTATAGTTAAAAGTAAGTTCAAATTAACCATGGTTTTGCTACAATAACCATAGTTTAACCATGGTACTTGTAGTAAAACTGTGGTTATACAAATGGTAATCAATACGCCAAAAAAAAACATGGTTACTACACTTTTACTACCTACAATAAAACCATGGTTAATCTTCGTAGAGGACAATCTGTCTAAGCTCGTGGCTCAGCTTACAATTGACCTGTGAGGGATGCATTATTGTTAGAGAATAATCAATCAAACAAAATTATCTTTATTTATTTATTCATAAATTAACATATTTTGGTCTATATGGTTGGTTTGCGCACCAAATAAGACACTACAGGTCTACCATTTTTTAGTTTTAAGAATAGAATAGAATAGAATAGAATTTTGACCCTATAAGACCAAACAAACGGCTATTTAGCTCTGTATCCACAAGGGCGCGCAACAAACTAAGAAATTATCAATTAATACCTAAAACAGTCTAAAACACACTCAAACATATTTTAAACATCATAAAGTTATATATAATATTTCTTCAAGACATTCTGACTACAAAAACACGACTTTTTCGTTATTTTATTCGTCATTTGTTTATACTATAGTCTGACGCACCCGCGAGCGAGAGACGCGACGCAAACGCGCCACTAGAAAGTTCTCCACGACTCACATCGAGCGCGTCGCGTTTGATTGGTCATTGGCTGTTGACGTAGGGGTCCAGACAGACGCGTCGCGTAGCGTCGCGTGAGTCCCATACACTAGTCTCAGGTTGAGTCGCGTCCAGTCAGACGTGTCAGCGAGCGAAGGCAGCCGCGGAAGTATCGTCTTTCAGTTCAACATGGCTTCAAGTGCGACGAGCTGAGAAAAACCAGGGCTATTTTCTATTTAACCACTCCCGAGGCGTCAAACGAGGAAAAAGACTTGGGAAATATATTCAAGAGCTGCTTTTATTCAAGTAAGGACGTCCTGTCAAAGAGTTTTGAGAGTTGTTTGTGTACCGGTTTCTAAAAAAGTCCGGCGCATGCGCGGTGCGTATGCGTAGCGTACTTTGGGAGTTAGATTGTCAGTTACAAAAACTTCAAATTATTTAACCTTTAATGTCTTTAATTGTACTGTTTTGTGTCTTAGTGGATTTATAAAGGTATTAGTTCGAATAGATAGTTAGTTTTAATGTCGGAAGTGCTGTTGAAGAGTCACTGGGGTCGAAATAAGTTTTGTAAGGTAAATATGATTTTATCTAGTAGTGTTGCGCAGTGAAACATGACCAATTTGGTAAATACCGCTCATAAACAGGTTTCAGAAGAGTAAAATACTACAATAACTACTTGTTTATTATGTTGACTGCTTATAAAGACTCTCAACGGTTAAGTTACGTTTCTAATAGCGGAGTTGAACTTTCTGTTTTCATTTCTGTCGGCTCTGTCTTTATTGTCAGTATGTTGAGTGCTCTACATAAACGTAATAAATGTGACATTTCTAATTTAGGTGAAGAAATAGCTTTATTAATAAGGGATGAGTGATATTGAAACCAAGAGTGTGTAAACCCTTCAGGCTAGAGCTGGGCTTGTCTGAACTCATATTGTACTGTAAAATACATCAACCTGTTGTTGTTTAGTTTGCTTTTTTTTTTTCAGGCCACTAATAAATCAATGGCATATTGTGTCTTATAATCATGCCGTAGGTTTGACTGTAAGTCCTTCACTTCTCTGAATGGACAGTCATTTCTGGGAATTATGTTTCCGGGGAATTGCTCTGATGCAAACTAACCCTTCCATGGAAAGCAGTGAAGGGAAGATCACGGCCCAGTCCTTGTCATTCGTTCCCTGTAAAACCCTTTGGAGAAATGAATATAATAGTGTTTATGTCTTTATTTATTCCGGTGATATCGGCCTTGTTGGTCAGATATGACAATGGTGGACCCAGTGGATTGTGTAACTGCAAAAGTCACGCAAACTTCCCTCTTCTTTCTTTGCCAGCAGAGTGTGGAGGAGCTCAATTAGAAGTCTCTTGTTATCCAACGGATGACGCAAGCTGACATCACTTGGTCTAGACGGTTACAGGGGGAGGGAAACAAAAGCAATTATGGCCATGTTTTGTTTTGGAAAGACAGAATACCATATGCAAAAGACAAAAAGTTTCTTGAAACATGTCCAAATGTATCTGATACATACTGCACCAATAGTAAAGAAACTGATGCCTGATTTTAGGATTATATAGATTTTTTTTGCGTTAGGACATTATTTAAATGTCAGTTTTACACATGGGTCAGTGACAAGAGTTTAAGTATGCAAATAATAATAATAAAACAATTTAATTTTATACTCACAGATGTTTTTGTAATTTTACGCATATATAACGCATATATAACAAATATATAATTATAATGTATTAAATTGAAATAATTTTTCCTGTGATTTTTTTTTTTTTTTTGGACATTGATTTATTGTTTTTCCAAACTACAATGGAAAAATAAATTAATAAATACTAACTTAACAAAAAAAAAAAAAAAAAAATTTCTATTAATGTGGACCTAATTGTTGAAATTCTTCATCTTAGTTACTTCTGTTTTTTGTTTTTTTATTGCTTCGTTGTTTTTCACCTAAATTATTGTTGCAAGATTAGATTATCATCACATGAAACTGAATTTTTTGAAAGGAAGATGTGTCATCTAGCATGACTCTTATTGAATTGTTACCCAATAAATCAAATTTTTCAATTTTTTATAACCTTGTTACAGACTTCTTGACAGTGGAATCTACATTTAAACTGTAATCTTAAAAAATGAAGACAAAAAAAGTTTAATAACTGAAAATAGTGATATAATTTAGATATTATGTTTAATTAATATAAATAATTATAATATATAATTATAATAAATTATACTCACCCAGAAACAGAACAAATAATGCATCAAAATGTGACAGTTTAATGCACTTTAGTTCATGATCCTGGTTATTTATTAGCTGTTTCTTTGTTAGTTTTGGCTCAAAGCTGTGCACGTAATTCAGACAGCCAGTTTGTAGTTTGGTGCACAAAGCTCTGTTGTGTAGTACAGGGAGGGTACCAAGCTCTCTAGCAGTGATTTAACTTAAGATAGCAGTCTGGGGCTCGGGCTGAGGACCCGTCCTGCTTCCGTTTGGACGAGTGTTTTCTCATGTTCTCATTGAATCTCATTCATGCTTTTCAGTGAGGAATAATACTGCTGCTGTGGCAGTGTCTTGTGTGTAAATAGCCTGCTGCCTTACCAATGCAAGTGTTCAGTTTCTGGAATTTAGGTAATGGTTCATGTATTAAGTGTGAATTAGTGCCGGGAAGAAGTGCCATGGGGAGCCACCATGATTGGTGCTGGTTCAAGTCCAACAGGTTATATAAACTTTGAGTGATGTTTATTTGAGTATAATATTGGTGGCAATACCTTGACTGTGATGCTTAGGCTGACAGAATGTGTCTGAAGCTCACCACAAAGAAGTTTTACGAGTTGTAGTTTTGAGTCAGTGCACATCTAAAAGTATTTTATTTTATTATTTATTTTTCTTTGTTTTATTAGTCATTTTATTTAGTTATTTTATATAATTTTATTATTCATAATTATTTATTTATATGATTCTTATTTGATTTTAGATATTTTTATATTATTTATTTATTTTATTGCATATTTGATTTGTTATAAAAATTAGTAATGTTTCTTTTTTATCATAAGTTATTTATTTTATATTATTTCAATTTATTTATTCTTTTTGTTGTTGTTATATTTTTATTATTAATAAAAATATATATATTTTAAAGATTTCTACAATATGTTTTTACACAATTTCTCTCTCCACTTCTCTGTGGCCTCCTGGTTTGTAAACTCTTACTGTAGAACACAATTGTAGCGCCAATGGCTGTTCCTCTACTAAGTGCCGATTTTGCACAAGGATTGTGCATTCAAGGAATGTTTAACTCTGATAGTGAAATACAGAGCACGTACACCACAGCAGAACTAGCTGTGACGTCTTCTCGGTCCTCAGTTGTAACAACTGATTGGCAATCCATGTAGTTCCTGCGTCTGTCTTGGAATTAAATGGGATTTCAAGGCATAATTTGCACATCTTGGGTCCGAAGGAACACGGTGATCTGATGTGGAAATACAAAGACGGAAACAGGAGTGACGACGATGAAGTTGTTTGTAAGTGGAAAGCTTTTATATTGAGAGATGTTGAGTTGTTTTGAGGTCAGGAAGATAGCTTCAAAATCTCATGGTGGTTTGTCCACCCCCAGTTTTCCCATAACTGGCCGCTCAATCAGTTTCTCTATGAAAAAGCCTTTGTTTTCCTGTATCAAATCACCTCACCAATGCAATTACACGTTCTTCTTGAACAAATACCTCCAGGATGAAGTCAGGGCTATTTTTAGGTACCCGTCCCTGAATTTCTGCCCTTTATATGTTCCCTGGGACTGTCTTTACAGTCTGTGTAATATTATGTAATGCTTTTTCCTTTGGATGCAAATTACGTCTCTTCTCGGTTTTGCCGGCACCCCAGGAACGTGCGTGTGGCTTGTTTTGTTGGATGCGGCCTTCGCTCTGTCATTTAGTCGAATCAGCAGCAGTGCGGTTCAGTGTCAGTTTCGTGACCCTGTGCAGAAATGAAGGCCGGAGTTGCTCGGGTTTGGAAGGAATCGTGAAGGCGTCATGCTGTGCATTTGGGTCAGAGTTGTGCTGGAAGAGGGCGGCAACTGACCGTAAGACAGCAGACGGTCCAGTAAGAGGAAAAAAAGCAGCATGCGCTCATGTCCCTATAGGTTTTTTTAGGCATATCCAAATGCAGATTGGCTTCTGAATGTTTTGTTCCTTGTTTTGGTTTTCTTGCCAGCTCGTTAGAGCTATATAACTATGTAATCTATATACATGGTCCATATAAATAAATATGTAATGTTGCAAACTGCATTTAACTTCTTCGGCAACAGGTTGGAAGCTCATTTCAATTATGCTGCATTATTATGTTCTGCAGCCAGTGTTGGGTTTTTTTGTTTAAAAAAAAACAAAAAACAGGTTTTTTAATGTTTTTGCAAATGTCCTCCAGACGATGAGAGATGTCCAATTTTTATAAAGATTTTAAAACGTTGGTTATGCAAACAAACTTCAAACGTTCCCCAGTAGACGTTTGCATTTTTTAAATGTTGCAAGAACGTTATTTTTTGGTTATGCAGATATCCTCTAAACATTATCCATGGTACGCATACTTTTTTTTCCTACACGTTATGAACTTTTTTCTTTATGCAAACAATGTCCAAATTAGGGCTGGGCAATATATCGAATGCGATTGTCATGCGCATCTCGTCAGTAAAGCCGGTTCCGTGATTAGCAGTAAATCTCCATCACCTGCTTTCAAATGGAGCGGCATTTAATACACAGAGCCGTAGTTCACTGACAAGCTACGCAATATGGCGTTCAATATCGAAGGCGATTCATCTGCGATAATGAACTCGATATTGTGTAGCTTGCGCATGCATATGGCATGAGATATATCGCCCAGCCCTAGTCCAGATGTTCCAAATATAATTTTTTTTATGCTTTAAGAGTGTTTTTTTGGGGGGGGAGGGGGGGTGGTGTATGTAAACAACCTCAAAATATTCCCCAGGAATGCTCAGTTCCTCAGTTCAGTTTTTTAATTGTTGTTAGAGCGTTTTTTTCTTAGTTGTGCAAATGTCATCCAAACATTATACAGGGAACGCGTCCTTTTTTTTTTTACATTTTAAGCACATTAAAATTAATGTTCTTGGTTTTGCAAAAACCCTCAAAACTTTTCCCAAGAGATGTTCATGTTTTTTTTTTAATGTTGCAAGAATGTTTTTTCTTGGTTATGAGATATCCTCCAAAAATTAGCCAAGGTATGCATCCAATTTTTTTTTTACACTTCAATAAAGTTTTTTTTTTGGTTATGCAAACAACCTCCAAACGTTCTTCCAGGAACATGTCAGTTTTTTATGCTTTAAGAATGATGTTTTTTGTGGTTATGTAAACAACTTCCAAATATTCAGTTTTTTAAAATGTTGCAAGAACATTATTTCTTCATTATGCAGATATCTTCCAAACATTATCCAAGGAATGCATCCTTTTTTTTCACATTTTAAAAATGTTTTTCTAGGTTATGCAAAGGTTCTTCCGGGAACGTGTCAATTTTTTAAGCTTTAAATTTTTTTGTATGTAAACAACCTCCAAATTTTCTCCAGGAACACATTCAGATTTTAGATGTTGTAAGAGCATTTTTTCTTGGTTCTGCAAATGTCCTCCAACTGTTATACACGGAACGCGTCCTATTTTAAGAACATTAAAATGAACATTCTTGGTTATGTAAACAACCTCCAAATGTTTCACAGGAGACATTCTTGGTTTTTTTTAATGTTGCAAGAATGTTATTTCTTGGTTATGCAGATATCTTCCAAAAATTGTCCAAGGAACGCATCCATTTTTTTTTATTTTTTTTTACAATTAAAGAACTTTTTTTTTTTTTTGGTTATGCAAACAACATCCAAATGTTCCCCAGGAACGCGTTCAGTTTTTTAAATGATGTTAGAACGTTTTTTCTTAGTTATGCAAATGTCATCCAAACATTATACAGGGAACGTGTCTTTTTTACATTTTAAAGGGGTCCTAGAATGAGTTTTCAAGTTTTCCTTTCTCTTTGGACTGTTACAAGCTCTGGGAGCATAAAGAAGATCTGTAAAGTTGCAAAGACTAAAGTCTCAAATCCAAAGAGATATTCTTTATTAAAGTTAGAAGTCTGCCACACCCCCCTAAAACGGCTCGTTCAAACACACCCCCGGTTATCTACGTCAGCATTTTGGGAGATTTGCCTAACACCGCCCAAAGGAATACGCAAAGAAAGAAGGCGTTCCTTTCTCGCTGTATGTTGTCTTGTGCGGCGGCGCCATGTCTTGGGGACGCTGTGTGTTTGGATGCGAAAGAAAAAGCTCTCTGTTTGGCCTACCAAAAGAACAAATAAGAAGAGATCTGTGGCTGCGTTTTATTTTCAACACTGTCCCAGAGCAGTACAACCCAAATATTCGAGTTTGTGCTGCGCACTTCAGCGAGGATTGTTTCATGAACCTTATAACGTCGTATATACAGTATATTGACGTGATTACATATAACATTAGTCTACACCGGACGCGAGCGGCGCGACGCGACGCCACAAATGTCCAACAGAAAACTGCTGCTGCGTTATATTTATGACGTGTTGACACAAATTTCAAATGATTTTCAATGGTGGCTTTGTCGCGTCTAGTGTTCACAGACTTTAGCTGTTGCATTGCGATGAAGACACGGTGTACACGGTGTAGACACGGTGTAATAGTTATTTGTAAAGTAAAACCTTACCAATCTGCTACGTTCTGATCAAGTCGCGCTGGCCGAGTTGACTGATCAGCTTGGTCTTCTGCATTTTCTGGATCAGATTCGGGCTCGAATTGATAAGGTAGTACAGTCGACATTATCACCTGTTAATTGCTCAGGAGGCTGATATTCCACATATGGTAAGGGGCGTAACATTTCCGACACACGCTTAGAGTAATCGGCCAGTCACAACGCACGATACAGCTGGCCAATCAGAGCACACACAGTGAATTGTGTCAAAATCGACCCGTTTCAGAAAGGTGGGGCTTAGAGGAGATAAAATAATGTGAATTATGTGAAAAATAGAGCGTTTTTTTTTTTTTTTTTAAACCAGGTAAACACATTGCATTAAACCAAATAAACATAAAAATGATCTTTTCTCTACCCATTCTATGACCCCTTTAAGAACGTTTTTCTTAATTATGCAAACAACCTGCAAATATTCTTCTGGGAACGTGTCAGTTTTTTTTCAGCTTTAAAAAAAATGTTTTCCTTAGGTATGTATTGTAAACAACCTCCAAATTTTCCCCAGGAACGCATTTAGATTTTAGATGTTGTAAGAGCTTTTTTTTTCTCTTGGTTTTGCAAATGTTCTCCAAACGTTATACAGGGAACACGTCTTTTTTTAAATATTTTAAGAATGTTAAAAAGAACATTCTTGGTTATGCAAACAACCTCTAAACGTTTGAGACGTTCATGTTTATTTAATGTTGCAAGAATGTTATTTCTTGGTTGTGAAGATATCTTTCAAAATTGTCCGAGGAACACATCCATTTCTTTCTTTCTTTCTTTTCTTTAAGAAAGTTTTTTTTCTTGGTTATGCAAACAACCTCCAAACATTCCTTGGAGAAGAGATCCAGTTATTTATTAAGTTTTTAAGAGCATATTTCTTAGTTATGAAAATATCCTCCTAACATTCTCCAGTTAATGCATCCAGTTTTTTTTTGTTTTTTTTCAAGTTTTAGGAATATTTTTTTCTTTGCAAACATTCCTCTTGGTACACATCCAGTTTTTGTCAACATTTGAAGATTTTTTTTCTTGAATATGTAAACATCTTCTAAAACAGGAATGTTGATTACATTCATGTTCATTAATTCAAATTTGTAAATCAGAAATTAACATTAACTTAAGTTTGTGGTCTGAATTTTCATGACCTTTTATAGGTGCATAAACATAACAATTTGACAAATCCAGTAATTATGTTTTTTTTTGTTTTTTTTTCTCTGAAACCTTCATTTTAACAACTTTTAAACAAAACATTAATGGGAACTTCTTGGTATTGAAACATTTAGCCTACTACTAGACCGTTGCTCCAATTTGCTCTCATTTTCAACACCACGTTTCTTCTTCTTATATGATTTAATGTTGCTGAGATGCTGGAAAAAGACTTCATAAAGCCACCAGCTACGCGATACCCTTTAACGCGGTCTAGCTTTGAATAGCCTCCATTGATCCCAGGTTCTGAATGACATCGGTAAACCTCTGAGATGGCTCTCTCCTTCAATGAAATGAAAGCCCGTTATGACTCACAATGACTTCATAACATTCATTCTGCTGATGCTTTATAATAGTAAATGTCCCACCCAGATAGACAATAATCGTGCCTGTAATCGTGATCATACAAAGAGATAGGCTGGGTTGAATGATAGAAATACAGCCTAAGTGGTGTATTTTTCAATTGAATTAGTCATTTTGACTGTTATTTCTGTCATGGTTACCGTTTGCCTCCAGCTGTTTAGATGATTCACAGAAATCCGGAACAATCTGTAACGTTCTAGCCGTTCCGTTGAGTGGCCTGATCAGTTTCACTTTGAATCTCTCTTTTAATTGACTGCTTCAGCAGAATGAAATGTTCAGTGATAAAATACTTTCTCCTTTTCTGGCTTAATATAACAAAGTTAAGCCATTTCTATGTCGATTCCCCTGAAAATGTATCGTTCAAAAGTTTGGACTGTATTTTTAATGTTACTGAAAGAAGCTACATTTATTTGATCAAAAATACAGTAAAAACAGTAATACTGTGAAATAATATTACAATTTAAAATAACTGATTTCTGATTGAATATATATTTTAAAATGTCATTTATTCCTGTGATCCTCAGTGTCACATGATCCTTCAGAAATCATTCTAATATGGTGATTTGCTGCTCAAGAAATATTATTATATTCAATGTTGAAAACATTTGCTAATACTTTCTTTCTTTTTCAGGATAATTTAATGAATAAAAAAGTAATACAAATAATATTTGAGCATTTATTTAAAATAGAAAAATCTAATTTAATAATCAATTTAATAGCTCCTTCCTGAATAAAAGTATTAATTTCTTTAAAAAAAAAAAAATCTTACTGTCCCCAAATATTGAATGGTAGTTTATATCAGTGCAAACTTTTTAAAAAAATTATGTATTTTAATTATTTATTTAGAAATGTGCAATATTGCAATATTGCTTAAGCTCTAATAATTTAATACCATTGCAAAATTTAAGTTTAGTTTTTTTCTGTTTTATTTTTAATATTTTAGACAAAATACTATATTTATTTGAATATTTATAAAATTATTGTAATATTTAGAATGGACTGGTTATCGGCCTTGACTGATAAATTAATATTGGCTTATCAGTTCTGGCCATAATTTTGAATATAGGAATACCCTAGACAAGAGGAGCTTATCTAAATAAAACAGAAAGATTAATGGTTTTTTTAATCAAAATTGCCCTATTAATCTTGTGGCGTTTGAATGTGACAGCACCCAGAGTAACTTTTTCCTCTCTTGAATATTTAATCTCTCAATCAATGTGTCTGGCTTTGCCATTGCAAACACGTTTGGCCGCACTTAGCATGCTTAGTTTGTTTCTCTAATTGCATTAGCTTCGACTGTTTCCAAACAAGTGTCAGCATGATTTTCCTCTATCTCCTGGGATCGTCTGCCCTGAGTTCGCAAGCTCGGCTTTCCCAGCCAGTCATGTGAAACCCGTTGAAGTCTGTCTCTGCGGCCAGATAACTCACACTCGTTTGGCTCTTCCTAACAAGACCTTTACCCAGAGATGAAGGTCTGAGATAGCCAAAGAGCAAACGAGGACAAAACGATACAACTCAGGTTTGGCATCAGACCACATAAAGCAAACAGAAGCTAGTTGGTTATATGCATGGACTCTTACAGAACGAGTTCCTTCCTTCCAGATATTTGCACTCATTACGGTATAAGAGGTGCACGTTGATCCAAGAACATCGGGGAACACTGAGCTGGCGAAATCTCCAGCTTTTTCCTCATGACAGCTCAGAGCGGATTATCAGCGTCACACGTTCCTGGACGTCTTCCATGTGCTCACCATGACACAGCAGAATGTGAGCCGTGTCCTTAACTCACTCTTGAGGAGAACATGGGAAACCCCTGATGGTGATCCATACCACGCCACAAGCCTGATGACTTTTTTTCCCTCACATCATGCGTGTTTCCTTTTCATCCCACTCCATGAAAGACGTCTCGGTAGCCTCTAGTGCCGTGCGAGAGATCAGAGAAGATTAAAGGAACCGCGTGAGGCATCCGTCAGGTCTCGCGCCGCAGGCAACAGTCTCATGGGCTGAGGTCACGAAATAAGCTCCTAAGCTTTCGGAATGCACACCATCTGCAAGCCTCCGATGTGATTATCAGACAGGGCACTTTTTTTTGTCTTGACTTGTAGTTTGTTTAACTAAGGCCAAACCGAAGGATTTTCTTCCTTCCTGAAGGAATTCTCGCTTCTCGTATCCACAAGTCATCCCCCCACCCCCTATTTTTAGTGTTTACTGCTCAATAACAAAACAGTGTATTGAAATACAAGGTATTTAGATGGTTTTGGAGGCCAAATTGAAGAACGTTCCTCCTTTAAGGAATTCCCCCTCCTTGTCTTCCCCACTAATGACTTTTCATCTTATTTTTCATGTTCAGTCCTAAATAACGAATTCATTTATTGGAATATGACACGTTTAGATGGTTTTGGAGGCCAAACTAAAGCATTTTTTTTTTCGTTCTTGAAGGAATTCCCCCTTCTCATCTTACCAATACTGACTTTTTCATCCCATTTTTAGTGTTTCCTCCTAAATTAATTCAAATACGTGTTTAACTATTTTCCTTCTTCTTGTCTCTGCAAGTAATTACTTTTTTAACATATTATTGAATCCATTTATTAAAATATAACGTTTAGATGGTTTTGGAGGCCAAATTGAAGAACTTTCTTACTTCTATAAGGAATTCCCCCTTCTTGTCTCCCCCACTGATGACATTTGTGTCCTGTTTTTAGTGTTTTCTCCTAAAAATCAAATCCATTTATTGAAATTTGATGCATTTAGATGGTTTTGGAGGCCAAACTGAAGGATTTTCTTCATTCTTGAGGGAATTCCCCCTTCTCGTCTCCATTATTTCCATTATATTTCCATTATTTCCATTATATTTTTAGTTTTCACTGCTAAATAACAAACCAGTTTATTGAAGTACAACATGTTTAGATGGTTTTGGAGGCCAAATTGAAGAACTTTCTTCCTTTAAGGAATTCCTCCTCCTTGTCTTTTTCTTCTTATTCTTCATGTTTAGTCCTAAATAACAAATCCATTTATTGAAATATGACACGTTTAGATGGTTTTGCAGGCCAAACCAAAGCTTTTTTTGTATTCTTGAAGGAATTTCCCCTTCTCGTTTCCACAAATAATGACTTTTTCGTCCTATTTTTTGTGTTTCCTCCTAAATAACAAATCGGTTAGAATACGTGGTTAGAGGTCAAATCGAATATCTTTCTTCCTTGAAGGAATTCCCCCTTCTTGACTCTGCAAGTACTGTAATTACTTTTTCATCATATTAACAAATCCATTTATTGAAATATAATGTGTTTAGATGGTTTTCGAAGGCCAAACTGAAGGACTTTCTTCATTCTTGAAGGAATTCCCCCTTCTCATCTTCACCACTCATGACTTTTTCACCCAATTTTTATGTTCCTCATAAATACCAAATCAGTTTATTTGAAATCTGATGCATTTAGATGCAACACCTCAGATTTGCGACACAATAGTCACAAGGTAGCAATTATTCTCCGTTAATGTTGACTTTTTCTTCAAAGCTGTTTTTAGAAAGGTTATTTAAAGGTAGCTTTAGTGCTTCCTTCTCATTTCAGTACAACTTCCCAGTTTTATTAGCTTCAGTAGTTCTTTCATTTGTCCCCCCCCCCCCCCCCCTATTATCGGGATGTTATATGTGAAAAAACCAATGTGTGCTTCAGTCCTGTGAAAATCTCTATCCTTGGTGCTTTCTCATCTTTTTTTTCTCCGTCTTCCAGTAACGATAATGGTGCTTTACAGGAAGAGGACATTTGGGAACTCAATAGTAATCAGTATTGATTGTCCTTTGTGGCAGGGGTTTAGAGAGATGGACACCTCCTCTTACTGGGATGCATTGACTGCTCAGGCATTCGACGGTGTAAGAAATATGAATGTAACTTCAGAGGTTGTGAAGTGTTTTTTTTTTTAAGATGTGAAATTAAAATAATCTTGTTTAGCCTACTTCTTTAAGTCCCTGTTTTTTTCCAATGCACTTTATTGCAGAGAAAAACAAATTGTATTTATAATCCTATACTTTTTTCCAACTTTTCAAAATCCATGCAATCTGGAATTTTGCGCGAGAATAAAGATATAGTTCACCCAGAAATGAAAATTCTGTCATTCCAAACCCGTAAGACCTTCGTTCATCTTCGGAACACAAATTAAAGATATTTTTGATTTTCTGACCCTCCATAGACAGCAACACAACTGAAATGTTAAAGACCCAGAAAGGTAGTAAGGACATCATTAAAATAGTCCATGTGACATCAGTGCTTCAACAGCAATTTTATAAAGCTACGAGAATACTTCTCGTGCGCAAAGAAAACAAAAATAACGACTTTCATCAACAATTTCTTCTCTTCCATGTCAGTCTCCGACGCGCGTTCAGGAAACAATGCGTTTTGAGTTCTGAAACTTACAGGATGTTTTTATAGCACAATGAACTCTTATATGTCAAAAGATCAAGGGAATTTTAATTTCTCAGTTCACGACCCCTTTAAAGTTAATCTCAGAATGAATATACACTTTTCAGACTTGAAACTATTTATTTATTTATTTATTTTATCTTTATTTAGGCAGATAGTAAATCATTAATATTGGCTGTTATCAGTCATTGGCCATAAAGTGAAAATATTTATCAGCTGTAAACAGGGTTTCACCTTGTGAATGATGCCATATTTAAGGTGTTTTTAACTGTTCTCTGGCATATTATCAACTTCCTAAGGAGAAACACAAGTTGTTTTGTGCTTCTGAGAATTTCCCTTGCGTAACGATCATTGTCCCTTCATGTTTGTTCTCTTAGTTCGAACTGCTCTGTGGCTCAAAATGTCTCAATTTTGTGTCCTCACAAGGAACTCTATTCAAATATTACCTTTTTGCACGTAAGAGCCGTCACACAATCTCAGTCAGTGAAAGCCTTCATAGGTTTCTATGTGAAACTTTACCCTCCTCTAGTTGATGATAATAGATCTATTCAGAGTGTCTGGAGAGCAGATTATTTTTGTGTATTTAATCTAAAAATAACGATTCTGTCACATTTACTCTTCCAAATGACTTTTTGTGTTTTAACACTGACAGCATAACGCTCACCCACTTGTTTTTCCACCGATAAGGACGTCCCGTGTCTCTCGTGTTTGTGTTCGCAGGTCATGGTGAGAAGACGCTGACCGGATCGCTCAGGTTTACACAGTGTGGGCTTCGGCCGTCTTCAGCAAGAGTGCAGTCTGATGCCCTCGCTCTCCATTCCGCCTGCCATGGACGGGCACATCTTTTCACATTCGGACGGACCACAACTGGATGCCGGGGGGTTCATCCTTGCACCCCCTATGGTAACTTCCTCTCATTTCATTTAGCATCACATCTTAGCATCTAAAAGTAGAGCGTTTTTGGTCACACCAGTCAAAAACGTTTGAACCTACAACCTTTCGGTTACTAGCCTGTATTGTTAACCACAATGCCTTTGGTATAGAATCACATTTCTTACCACAGGGATATAAGCACACGTTTAGTATAAATTCATAAAGTCGTAGAGTTTGTTACTGGTTTCCTTTTTCGAAAACTCGGGTCATTCATTCTGATATCTGGCGAAACCTCAAGACTTTGGTGTGTGTGGGTGATAGAATGACGTCTTTGTGGTCACAGAGTCATTTTAACAGTTGGTAGACGCAATTCCTGATAAGCCATGCAGCTTTTTCTCATAGTTTTGTTAAAATACTGTTAGCATGTATCTCGTATCGTGACAGGGTTCAGTAAAATTCAAAGAATGAGATGGTTTCAAGTGGAAAAAGGAAGTGTTAAGGTAAATATTTGGGCGGTGATGGAGTACAGTGATGTCATCACGAGTGTAAATAGTACTTGTTGATGAAGGGGGTTTCCTGTAGACACAAATTTTAGATTTAGACCAAATGACTCTGATATTTTTATGCAGCCTATACTCGGTTCCGGTTAGAGTTGTAATGGTAATAGATTTTATTTTTGTTTTAGTTCCTATTTTATTTTCAATCCACCCACTAAGTTTAGTTCTCTTTCACTTTGTGATTGTTAGTTTTAGCCATTTGTATATATATATATATATATATATATATATACACACACACACACACACACACACACTGCCGCTCAAAAGTTTGGGATCAGTAAGATTTTTTATGTGTTTTAAGGGCATCTCTTCTGCTCATCAAGGCTGTATTTATTTGATCAAAAATACAGAAAAAAACAGTAATATTGTGAAATCTTAATATTGGTTTCTTATTTTAATATACTTTAAAATAGAATTTATTTCTGTGATGCAAAGCTGAATATTCAGCATCATTACTCCAGTCTTCAGTGTCACATGATCCTTCAGAAATCATTCTAATATAATGATTTATTATGAGTGTTGAAACTGTTGTGCTGCTTCATATTGCTTTTTTGGAACATGTGATACTTTTGTTAAGAACTTATGAATACAAAGTTAAAAAGAGCAGCATTTGTTCAAAATAGAAATCTTTTCTAACAATATAAGTCTTTACTATGACTTTTTATTCATTTAACACATCCCTCCTGAATAACAATATTAATTTCTTTTAAAAAAAGAAAAGAAAAAATGTACTGACCCCAAACTTTTTTAAATAAATGCTGCTCTTTTTAACTTTTTATTAATCAGAGAATCCTAAAAAAAATATCACAGGTCCCAAAAACAATAGGAAGCAGCACAACAGTTTCCAACACTGAATATAAATCAGCATATTAGAATGATTTCTGAAGGATCACGTGACACTGAAGACTGGAGTAATGATGCTGAAAATTCAGCTTTGATCACAGAAATAA